>WNGS01002125.1:51955-63285 GCA_020271785.1 Procambarus virginalis
CTTCCCGCTTGGCTGCCTTATCCTGCCTTGGCGAGATCCCTTTCGGGTCTCAAAGAACGTTCGGTTGAATGCCAGTGTTGGCACTATTCTTCTCCACCCCATGTTGCACCGGTGTTCGGAATCTGCAGGACTGCCACGATGACATTCGGCATGTCCTTGATGCCCAAGGCCATTCTTCCTCCAGGTAGACTGGTTTACTCGTCCCCCTCGGTTCGTCGCCGTCAAACCCTTCGAGTTGTGAAGATCACCTTTGATGGTAAAACCCTTCCATCCTCTGTCATTCTTGCTGGTGCCAGGTGCTCTGTCCAGGAGTAAATTCCTTCTCCTCGGCTTTGTAACAAGTGCTGGAGGTTTGGGCATGGTGCTCTCCGCTGCTCTGGGACTGTCCTCTCGTCCTTTGTGTGGGGGTGAAGGTCACTCTAAGTCGGAGTGCCCTTCTCCCCAAGCTCGCTGCCTCAACTGCAATGAGGCCCATCCTACCTTCTCCTGTGCCTGTATCCATTACAAGCTTGAGGCAGCTGTCCTCAACTTGAAGCACCGGGAGCGTTTATATTTTCCTGAGGCGAGGCACCAGGTTCGCCGGCTCCCGCCTTATGCTAACATCTCTTATGCTTGCGTGTTGCGCTCTTCCTCTCCTCGTCCTTCCCACCTTCCTCAGACTCACAACCGTTTCCGGCCGGGCTTGGACCCTGATACGCCCACTGCCCCCTCCTCTGTTCCTTTGAGTTCTGTCCCGAAGGGTCCCCCTCCTGGTCCTCTGTCTGGGGTCCCCCTTCTTTCTACCCGGTCTGTCATGTCTCCTGTGTCTCTTCCTCGTCTCCCTCCGATCCTCCTTCCCATCCTTCTCCTCCATCTATTGACTCTCCTGCGCCTGTCGGTGCAGGCGGATGTCCATCGCTCTCCTAACGGCCGTCGTGTGTGCTCTCGTTGCTTCTCCTGTTGAGACGCTGGAATCCGTTGCCTGGTACGTAGTTGCTGGGACACCTGGTCTCTTAAGTCAGAAGCGTAAGCCTGGCTCCTCTCCTTCCTCCCCCCGGCGGGTAAGAAAGCTTCGCTTTCTTCCTCGGCCCCCTACTACTGGCTCTATTGCTCCTTCCCCTCCCATTTCAGTGGTTGTGCCCCTGTTCCTGCAATGGAGGTTTCTTTGGCCCCTGCTTCCCTCTCGGTTGCTGCCCTTGCTGAGGTGCACTCCCCTCTTTCTACTCCCTCCCCCTCTATTGCTGCTGTCCTGACTGCTCCTCTCCGTTGTCTCCTCCTCTTGCTCCTCCGGGCCCGCCCCGCCCACCTTTAGTCTGTTCTCCCGCTTCCTTCCCTCTGTCTTTGCTCAGTTTACCCATGCCCCCTAACCCTGACTTTGCTGACCCTGATATCCTTTAACGTGCTATGTTGCTCTTGCACCTTTATTTCTTCCTTGTTCTCTGTTGTTGTCCTTTCTCTTCTCCTCGTTGTCTATTCTTCAATGGAACGTTCGAGGTTATTACGCCAATTTCCTCGAACTCCAACTTCTGATTTCGCGTTTTCGCCCCTTTGTGTCTGTCTCCAGGAGCCGATGCTTGGTGCTCGTCCTGGTCGTTTTCGTGGCTATTCCTTTTCTCCCCCCCCCCAGCCGTTGCTGGGGCTCCTAATTCTTCTGCTCTCTTGATTCGCGCTGATGTTCCCGTTGTTCCTTTACTTTTTCCTTCCCCTCTCCATTGTTCTGCTGCTCGTATCTTTATGGGGAAATCGTACACAGTTTGTTCCATTTATCTCCCCCTGAGTGTCCCGCTTTCTCTTCCTGATTTGAAACACCTCCTGGACTCCTTGCCGGAGCCTGTGCTCCTGCTGGGTGAGTTCAATTGTCGTCATTCTCTTTGGGGTGATGTTCTGACGAATACCCGGGGTCGCCTTCTTGAGCCACTTCTCCTCTTTTCTTCCCTGTCTCTTCTGAGTTCTGGTGAGCCCACTCATTTGGGCTCTCGGACTCGCAGCCTTTCCTGTCTTGATCTTTCTCTCTACTCTTCCACTCTTTACTTAGATTTCATGTGGCAGGTTCTTGATGACCTCCATGGCAGTGATCATTTCCCCATCCTTGTTTCCTTTTTCTCTTTTTGCCCTTCCCTCTCTTTCCCTAGGTGGCAGTTTGCTAAAGCGAACTGGAACCTATTTACCCTCAGTGCTGCTCTCTCTGACCTTTCCCTTCTGTCTCTCCCTCGCGCTCTCCTTTTTCATGACACTGTCATCGACGCTGCCCTACGCTCTATTCCTCGCTCTTCCTCTCGGGGCCCACGGAAGTGCGTTCCCTGGTGGAATGCGGACTGTGCTCGGGCTGTCCGCTGTAAGCGTGCAGCCTGGAAGAGGCACCGCCGTCGGCAGACGGCCGATTCTTTTCTTTTCTTTCGGAAAGCGAGTGCGGTGGCCCGTAGGGCCATCCGTATGGCTAAACGTGAATGTTGGGCTTCTTATGTCTCCACAATTACGTCCGAAACTCCCCTGCCACAGATATGGAAGTGTATCCACAAGATAGCAGGTAAGTTCGTTCCCGATGTTTCCCCGGTCCTTCACCTCCGTGGTACTCTTGTGGCGGACCCGTTGCAGGTTGCTACCGAACTGGGTTCCCACTTTTCATCTGTTAACTCTGGTCTTCATCTTCCCCAATCTTTCCTTCTTTGTAAACCTGTCCTTGAGTCTCGTCCTTTAGATTTCTGCACTCGTCTTCGATTTCCTATTGTGACGGTAAAGTAGTGGAGTATGGTGGTCGGCAGTCTTCCACTGGCAGATGTTAAGGCCAGGCCACATATAAAAAAAACAAAAGTAAAAAAAAGGAAAAAAAGAATGACTGCGTGTTGGATAATCTGTGGTAAGGTATGGGAAGAGACATAAAACACAATAATAAACAATGCTTTTTAATAACACTAAGAAACAAATTGAAATAAAGGCAAAATCTTGGCTTAGTGGTGCACAACAACAAGTGGAAAAATAACTGAACATAAAACTGAATTACGTTAAAGGGAGGGAAAGTGACAAGTAGAATAATATTAGTGCTGGGAATATATGCGCTAGCTATAAACCTCTATTTGATCACACGAGGTGAGTCAAATTAGGTGTTCACAGCAGGAGCACAAGATATATTCTGGCTGGTAGGACTGCAAGGGAGTCCAACATTGACTGGCGAGGAATGTGATTGGCGTGGAGCTGGAGTGGTGTGTTGGTGAACGGCCAATCAAAATGCGGGACGGCCGCAAGTCGGTAGTTTGGCTGGGAGCAGCAGTTGCGGGTCGACCAGGTGTGCAGAAGTGGGGGGAAGGAGGGAGTTGCAGGTGCGTGTGGCTGTTTTGATATATATGTTAAGCCACTATAAAACGTATCTTGCATATTGTTGAGAATGTGCCGATGGGAAGATATAGCAGGCTCAATCTCTGGGAAGAGATTATCGTCACAACTCTCCCCCGAAGCCTGCGGTTCTGATAGAGTCACGTTCATGGGAGGTAGAGTGGGAGGTGGAGCTGCCTCTACCTCATGCACTCTGGAGAGGGCGTCAGCGATGATGTAGTCAGACTTCTGGGTGTAGCAATCTCCAAGCTGAAATGATGTAGCTGGCCAGCCCATTATAGAAGTAGTCGATGGTTGAGTTGGGCTGTCTGTAGGAAATGAAGATGGTTGTGGTCCATGTAGATGGTGGTGGACTGAGTACTTTGCTGGTATGGAGCAAAGTGTTGCCCGTTCAGGACGACGAGTAGCTCCTTGTTGCTCGTGGTGTCGTTTATGGTAGTTGGTACGTATAGTCTCTTCGCCTTGTTGTACCAGGTCACCCACGTTGCCGGTACCACTGGCGTCGATATGGAGGATGGGAGACTTGGTGATATCTGGTGAGGCGAGAGATGTATTAGAATATGATAGAGGAGCACAATTATGGTGTTGAAAATGATGGTGAAAGTCAGTAAGGATTTCCGAATTAGAAAGCGCTGTCTCAGTGTCAGTGTTTTCGGAAGGAGAAGCAGGGAAGGTCTCACTGTGGCTGTATGGACCTGTAAATGAGGTGAAATTGGTTAACACAGTGGGAGGAACCCCATGATAGGGCTTGAGTAGATTGATGTGGCACAGCTGGGTCTTCCGCCGCCTATCGGGGGTCTCGAGAACGTAGTTGAAGTTGTTCCGGCACTCCTTAACACGGTAGGGTCCTGAGAACCTGTTCTGTAAAGGAGAACCTGGGATAGGGAAATAGGCAAGAACTAAGTCTCCTGGTTTAAACTTCCTTACTTTGCAGTGCTGGTCGTAACGAGTCTTCATCCTCTCCTGGGCTTTCTGTAGGTTGTTGCTAGCAAAGGAATGGACCCTCTCTAGAATGTGTCGGAGGTTTTGAAGATACTGGGGCACATTCTGATGCTCACTGAAGGTGGCATCACGTAGAGAATCCTTGAAAGCCTTGAGAGGTGTACGGCACTTACGTCCGTAGAGCATCTCATAAGGAGATACTCCTAGTGACTCGTTGGGAAGACTTCTGAAAATACACATGATGAGATCAATTTGCCTATCCCAATCCTTTGAGGTCTCATTACAAAACTTTTTAAGAGTGCCTTGATGGTTTGATGACTACGCTCGAGAGAACCCTGTGAAGCAGGATGATAGGGGCTGGACAGTACCTGTTTGATGTTGAACTCCTCCAGAGTCCGTTTGAAGAGATCACTGGTGAAGTTGGTGCCACAGTCGCTCTGAATCTCCCTCGGAAATCCATACTGGGTGAAGATTTTCAGTAGATTCTTCACCACTGTAGCAGCCGTAATATTTTTCACTGGAACTGCTATCGGAAATCTGGTGGTAGGACACAGGATGGTTAAGATATAGGCGTTGCCTGCACTGGTCCGAGGCAAAGGACCAACACAGTCAATAATAAGCTTGTGGAACGGTTCCTCAGGCACCTGGATGGGTATCAGTGGTGCTCTGGGAATGGAAACGTTCGGTTTCCCGGCTAACTGACACACGTGGCATATTTGACATGATTCTTGACGTCGTTTACCATACCTGGCCAGTAGTAGTCTTGTCGAATTCCATGGTAAGTCTTGTTGAACCCGTAGTGTGACAAAGCGCCGTGGGCCAGGTGTAGAATCGTGGGCCGCAGGCTGGTAGGAATCACTAGTTGTTCAACGTCTGCCCAATCGTCCTCGTCCTTCAGTTTACTGGGTCTATACCTGCGATAGAGTATTCGTTCTCCATAAAGAACCCAGGAACACTGTCGGATTGGGTTTCAGCCTGAAAGAATAATGGTGTCAAGGTAAGATCATCTCTCTGTAACTTACGGAACTCCAAAGCGGTCAGATTAGGGGGTAGTTTCGAAGGGTCCTGAGGGACAGCGGTAGCAGTAGAGTCAGCTGGCTGTGGTCGTGCAGCTTGAGCACGGGTGGTCACCATAACAGGAGGAGAACCTTCATCACTCTCTTGAACCTTTGCTGGAACATGCTCAAAAATCGGGTTATCCAACACAGAGTTGCTTACCTCGGATATGTCCTTGACGATCAGGTTGTTTGGTTGTTGGTCTTCTGCCAAGTCGTTGCCCAGGAGAAGTTGCACTCCAGGCATGGGAAAAGGCTTTTCCCTGACGGCGACTTGGACTTCACCGGTCACGAAGGGACAATCTAGGTAAACTCTGGCAAGGGATAAGGAGTTGTAGCAGTAAGGTCAGTGATGAATACAGTCTCTCCTGTGTAGGCGACGTTGGGCACAGCTGATTTCAAGACGATCGATTGTAGAGCCGCTGTGTCCCGCAGGATCTTAAGTCCAAAACGTCCCTCTGAATCTGAACCGTGGGTAGAGATAGTTCCTGGATATAGATGCTTGCTAAAGAGAGAGAGATCATTAGCATGAACACCAACATTCATTACAGGCTTACCGGACTTAGGGTGAGTAGGTTTAGACTTAGGAGGTTCGATGTTACCTTTAGATTGGGACTTACCACATTTCTCAATGGTATGTCCATATAGTCGACAATACCTGCAGTACAGTTGAGAGGTACCTTGATCTGGGCTCGCTTTCTCGTAACTGTACCAAGACTTCTTACTGGTAGGTTCTGGTGTCAGCCGGTGGATGAGGCTGTAAGTGTCAGCTGACTTCGCGCACTTCACCAAATCCGTCTCTTCTTTGTCTGCTAAGTATAGGCGGACAGGAGGAGGTACACGTCTCAAAAATTCTTCAACCAGTATGAGGTTGACAAGCTCTGAAAAGTAGAGACATGTGCTGCCTCCAGCCATTTCATGAAATATCTCCGTTTGGTGTTAGCAAATTCTAAGAAGGTGGTGGTACTTGCCTTGACGTAGTCACGGAACTTTCGTCGATAGCTTTCGGTGGAGAGAAGGTAGGCGTCCAACACAGCTTGTTTCAAGGTGGTGTAGTCGTTTTCTGATGCCAAAGTGCTGAGTGTGACTGCTGCTCTACCTGTTAAATGTACTCGGAGAAGGGTAGCCCATTGGTCGTCAGGCCAATTAAGTTGATCAGCAAGGGTCTCAAAAGTGGTGAAAAACACATCAACCTCCGTTTCTATGAACGGGGGCATTAACTTACTTGCATGGGAGACATTGAAACTGGGAGGAAGACTAGCTGCCGCTTGCTGGAGTTGAGCTTGGTGTGCAGCGTCCCTCGTGAGTTCTCGGTCACGACATTCTAGAATTGCTTCTGCCTGCCGTTTGTCGTGTTCACGTTGCATCTCGAGTCGCTGTTTGTATAAGGCCAACTCACGTTCACTTTCTTCTTTCTTCAGTGCGGCCTCTTCTCTTTTAAGGCGGATTTCTCTTTCTTGTTTTTCCCTTTTGATTGCAGCTTCACGCTCTTGTTCTTCCTTTTGATTGCAGCTTCACGCTCTTGTTCTTTTCTGATGGCAGCTGCTTCCTGTTGTTGCTCCGCTCGATCTTAGCAAGTTCAGCTTGAGCTTTATTGCTGTCAAGTCATGTTTATCTGAAATAGTGTATTGTTCATGAGTATCAGAATCTATCGTCCCTTCATCCAAAAGATAATCTAAAATTATATTATTTATGGCATATTTGTTGGCGCCAGGTGGAACTTCCAATTGATACTCGTGTGCAAGAGTTATCAATTCGACCCTTTTAGCGTGACGCAATTTCTCTATTTCACCTTCTGGATTTGCCTTGAAAGCTTGTAGGCGAAACATTGTGAAAATATAGCAAAATAAAGGAGACACGAATATACAGTGAGAATATGGTGAATGTCAGAAACAGGAAACGTGGCAACTGATACCTATCCTGTGGGGAATTATTAATAATTAAAGTTAATTCAAGATGGTAAATGAATAAGGTCGCAGGAAATCTTGTACCCGGTACTCACTGTGGGGGATAAGGGCAAGAAAATCCTACTAATTAGTGGAAACTGAGTTAAAAGACAAGTGAAACACTAAATGGTTTCAAAGTAATTAGGTAGTACAAAATGTAGTCATACCTTGCCAAGTCACTATAGAACATAAGCAAAGGTACCCACTGAAATTGAATATGGTACTTACAGAATTAGCGAACTTTGTGCTCAAAAGAAAGAAAGCTAATTCCCTACCTTGGTAAGTACCATCAATCTGACCGACGAGTAGGGGTGCGAGTGTCAACTGGTGACGAGAACTATCGGCGAGGTCCCAACTCGCCAATAATAGTTCGTGCTAGAGGATCTATAGCCTCTCTTTCCTCCTAGAGTCGGATTGCAGAATTTAGGTGCTATTGACCCGGAGACAGACCACAGTACCAGGGTACCTATGTGATAATCTGTCAAAAATGTGAGAAATATCTGGGGACAAAAGATGTTAAACACGGGTAATAACACGGAAGGGGGAGACGACCAATTAAGAGTATGACTGCGGCCTACAGTCACCACGTAATCCAAAGTGTCTCACACTCACCATATGCTACTCCCGTAATGCACAATATACACAGCACCATATAAATAAATAAAATGATTAATGTAAATAATGAAAGCAAGGGAAATGAAAGCCAAGTACGCTTACCACAATTACCAATACCTGAGTGAAGCTCCGTGGACAGACCCCCAATTATATGTGACGGTAAAGTAGTGGAGTATGGTGGTCGGCAGTCTTCCACTGGCAGATGTTAAGGCCAGGCCACATATAAAAAAACAAAAGTAAAAAAAAAGAAAAAAAAGAATGACTGCGTGTTGGATAATCTGTGGTAAGGTAAGGGAAGAGACATAAAACACAATAATAAACAATGCTCTTTAATAACACTAAGAAACAAATGAAATAAAGGCAAAATCTTGGCTTAATGGAGCAGAACACAAGTGGAAAAATAACTGAACATAAAACTGAATTACGTTAAAGGGAGGAGAAGTGATATGAATAACAAGTATAAATATATTAGTGCTGGGAATATATGCGCTAGCTATAAACCTCTATTTGATCACACGAGGTGGGTCAAGTAGGTGTTCACAGCATGAGCACAAGATATATTCTGGCTGGTAGGGCTGCTAGGAGTCCAACATTGACTGGCGAGGAATGTGATTGGCGTGGAGCTGGAGTGGTGTGTTGGTGAATGGCCAATCAAAATGCAGGACGGCCGCAAGTCGGTAGTTTGGCTGGAGCAGCAGTTGCGGGTCGACCAGGTGTGCAGAAGTGAGGGGAAGGAGGGAGTTGCAGGTGCGTGTGGCTGTCTTGATATATACGTTAAGTCACTATAAAACGTATCTTGCATATTGTTGAGAATGTGACTATGGGAAGATATAGCAGGCTAAATCTCTGAGAAGAGATTATCGTCACACTGTGTACACTGGTGTTACTGTGTACACTGTGTTACTGTGTGTACTAATGTTACTGTGTATATTGGCGTTTCTGTGTACACTGGGGTTACTGTGTGTACTGGTTACTGTGTGTACTGGTGTTACTGTGTACACTGGTGTTACTGTGTACACTGGTGTTACTGTGTACACTGGTGTTACTGTGTGTACTGATGTTACTGTGTGTACTGGTGTTACTGTGTACACTGGCATTTCTGTGTACACTGGTGTTACTGTGTACACTTGTGTTACTGTGTGTACTGGTGTTACTGTGTGTACTGATGTTACTGTGTGTACTGGTGTTACTGTGTGTACAGGGTTACTGTGTGTACTGGTGTTACTGTCTGTACTGGTGTTACTGTCTGTACTGGTGTTACTGTGTGTACTGGTGTTACTGTGTGTACTGATGTTACTGTGTGTACTGGTGTTACTGTGTGTACTGATGTTACTGTGTGTACTGGTGTTACTGTCTGTACTGATGTTACTGTTTGTACTGGTGTTACTGTTTGTACTGGTGTTACTGTGTACACTGGCGTTACTGTGTACACTGGTGTTACTGTGTACACTGGCGTTACTGTGTACACTGGTGTTACTGTGGACACTGGCGTTACTGTGTACAATGGTGTTACTGTGGACACTGGCGTTACTGTGTACACTGGTGTTACTGTGTGGACTGATGTTACTGTGTGTACTGATGTTACTGTGTGTACTGGTGTTACTGTGTACACTGCGTTACTGTGTACACTGGTGTTACTGTGTACACTGGTGTTACTGTGTACACTGGCGTTACTGTGTACACTGGTGTTACTGTGTACACTGGCGTTACTGTGGACACTGGCGTTACTGTGTACACTGGTGTTACTGTGGACACTGGCGTTACTGTGTACACTGGTGTTACTGTGTGTACTGGTGTTACTGTGTGTACTGATGTTACTGTGTGTACTGGTGTTACTGTGTGTACTGGTGTTACTGTGTGTACTGATGTTACTGTGTACACTGGTGTTACTGTGTACACTGGCGTTACTGTGTACACTGGCGTTACTGTGTGTACTGGTGTTACTGTGTACACTGGTGTTACTGTGTGTACTGGTGTTACTGTGTAAACTGGCGTTACTGTGTACACTGGCGTTACTGTGTACACTGGCGTTACTGTGTACACTGGTGTTACTGTGTGTACTGGTGTTACTGTGTACACTGGCGTTACTGTGTACACTGGTGTTACTGTGTACACTGGCGTTACTGTGTACACTGGTGTTACTGTGTGTACTGGTGTTACTGTGTGTACTGATGTTACTGTGTGTACTGGTGTTACTGTGTGTACTGGTGTTACTGTGTGTACTGATGTTACTGTGTACACTGGAGTTACTGTGTACACTGGCGTTACTGTGTACACTGGCGTTACTGTGTGTACTGGTGTTACTGTGTACACTGGTGTTACTGTGTGTACTGGTGTTACTGTGTACACTGGCGTTACTGTTTACACTGGTGTTACTGTGTACACTGGCGTTACTGTGTACACTGGCGTTACTGTGTACACTGGCGTTACTGTGTACACTGGCGTTACTGTGTACACTGGCGTTACTGTGTACACTGGTGCTACTGTGTACACTGGCGTTACTGTGTACACTGGCGTTACTGTGTACACTGGCGTTACTGTGTACACTGGCGTTACTGTGTGCACTGGCGTTACTACGTGCACTGATGTGCTGGTGTCTTGGTTGTGTCTGCTGACGTACCTCGGCAGTATGTGTTGCATCATCTTGCACCAGGCTCTGGCTTGCAGGACCTCCACTTGATGGACTCTGCCGTTGCAAGATTTTGAGGATTTGTTCCTGAGTCGTTTTAATCTGGCAGAGGGCTTCCTCAAGTTCCGTTTGCTTTTGCAATATTTAGTGGACAACTGGATGAATTCTTATCATGCGGTCTAATATTGCTGTAACACAAACCTGAGTGACGACCTCCTGGGGGTCAGGAGGTCGTCACTCATTGACAATCCAAGGTTACACTCAACGGCTCCTTTAAAGGCAGATTCTTTGGCTAACTTATCAGCTCTATCATGCATTCGGAGGCCAACATGAGATAGAGACCACATGAAATGGACTCTGTTACCATCCTAATAATTTTGTTGTATTTGTGTCTAGCTTCGGACACGAGCATGTTACAGTTATGTCTTAAAGAGTTGAGAGCATTTAAGGATGATAAGGAGTCACTTACATTAATGTATCAAGTTTGGAGACTTGTACACATTTCAGTGCAAGGAGCAAGGCAAATAGTTCAGTCTGAAGGGTAGAGGCCCAGTTGTTATACGGACTCCCACTCAAAGTACAAGCCATCGCCCATTGTCAGAACAACTGCACTTCCAGCTGCACCCGTGGTGCGGTGTAGGGAACCATCAGTGTATATGATTTGAGAGAGAGAATGCTCTGGGGACAGAGCATCAATATGGCTTAAGGCGTTGAGCTTTGCCTCAAGACGAAGCTTGGCTGATCTCTAATTTGCTTCTTGGGTGGAAAGGGAGGATTAAAACTGGAAAGGGTGTAACCTCCCACGGTGCAGGGAAAGTGCCGTTGTGTTTCTTT
>WNGS01002125.1:87114-128900 GCA_020271785.1 Procambarus virginalis
ACCATGAGTTAAGCGAGTATGGCCAATACACAACCTCGCAGAGCAGTTTCCCATCGCCAGTTACCGTGGTAAGAGGACAGCAAGAGGAAACACAACATTTAAGAGTACGTAGTTTGTTACCAGTAACAGACGACCAAGAAGCCTGCCAAGGGGCAAGGATGGAGGTATGGATAACCAGATAAAAGTTGGAATAAGGAATACCTTTACAAGAGATGGGACAAGAGCGGACAGAGTCCCTGGCGGCAGCATCCGCACGCTCATTCAAAGAGACACCAATATGGCTGGGAACCCAACAAAACTCAACCGACATAAACTTACTGTGAACAAGAAACAGCCAATGCTGGATCTCGACAACTACTGCATGAACCGGATTAAAGGACCCGAGAGCCATGAGGGCACTACGAGAGTCAACAACAACTACAAAGGAAGATCGACAACGAGAAAGCAGGAGACGAAGAGCATAGAGAATAGCACAAAGCTCCGCTGTGAAGATGCTAGTCTCCAGAGATAAGCGACACATAAAATTGCGATCAGGGAAAACAACAGAGTAGCCAACACCATCCGCAGACTTAGACCCATCGGTGAAGACAGAAACGTAGTGGGAGTGAGAAGAAAATTGCTCAAGGAAAAGGCGTTTGAGAACCGTAGGAGGGGTAAAATCTTTTAGTAATGAGGGTCAAGGAGGTACAAAACTGCATAAGGGGGGACTCTCCAAGGGGGTAAAGAAGAAACAACACGAGGAGAAATATTAGAAATACGAACGGAAAGAGAATCCTGTAAGCGAGATAACCGGACAGAAAGAGGGAGGTGGTGAAGAGGAACGGGAACGGCAGGAGGGGAAAAAGTTAAAGCATGACAGAGGCGAGAGGAAGGATGTTGCAAGGACCGCACAAGATAGCGAAGACAGTAACGATTACGGCGGTCCTGGAGAGAAAGGAAGCCAGTGTCAACATACAAGCTGAGGACGGGAGTTGAACGAAACGCATCAGAAATGAGGCGCAACCCAGTATGGTGCAAAGCATCAAGACGGCGAAGAGTGGAAGGAGAAGCAGACGAGTAAGCAGGGCAACCATAATCGAGCTTAGACAGAACAAGAGCGGAATGTAAAGCAAGGAGAATGCACCTATCTGCTCTCCAAGAAGTATGAGACAATACCCGAAGGAGGGTAAGGGCCTCAGAGCACTCAACACAGAGGAAAGAGATATGGGGAGACCAAGACAAACAACTATCAAAGAATAACCCTAAAAAGTTTCATGGAATCTTTGTACTCAAGGGGATGACCATAAAGTGACAAAGAGGGACGAAGAACGACCCGTTTCCGAGTAAAAGTTATGGCACAAGTCTTAGTAGCAGAGAACTTGAAGCCATGATCGGTGGCCCAAGACGACACGGCATCAATCACAAGTTGAAGCCGGCGTTGAAGGAGAGGCGAATCTTTACCATGACAGCAAAGGGTAAGATCATCGACATAGAGAGCGGAGAAGACACCTGAAGGAAGAGAGGAAAGAAGACCATTGAGGGCAACCAGAAAAAGAGTAGTTCTCAGAACACTACCTTGGGGTACACCTTCGCATTGCTGAAAAGAGGCAGAGAGAGCGGTACCAAGCCTCACCCGAAAGGAACGACAAGAGAGGATGCTGCGGAAAAAGAGAGGGAGATGACCACGAAGGCCAAAAGAATGAAGTTGGGATAGAATATGATAACGCCATGTGGTGTCATAAGCCTTTTCCATGTCAAAAAGGACGGCAACAACGGAGGTCTTTGCAGCAAAAGCATTACGAATATAGACCTCCAAGTTCACCAGGACGTCTGTTGTGCTGCGGCACTTGCGGAAACCAAATTGAGAAGGGGAGAGGAGGTGATGGTGTCCCAGGAACCACATCAGACGAACGTTAACCATACGTTCAAAGAGTTTGCAGACACAACTTGTGAGGGCAATAGGGCGAAAGTCTTTAGGGGCTGTTCCCCAGACCCTGGTTTACGAACAGGGAGGACAATGGCGTCGAGCCAGTTTATACAGGCTCGATTTATAGATCCGATTATACAGACTCGGTAAATACTGAGACGTGCACGAAGTGAGATGGCGAAGCACCTCATAATGAATGCCATCGGAGCCCGCTGCGTAGAACCGCAGAGAGCCAGGGCAGAACGAAGTTCAGAGAGAGAGAAGGGATCATTATAGGGAAGGCGAAGACGAGTGGAGAAATCGAAAGGACGAGATTCAAGTACAGGTTTACGAAGAAGGAAAGATTGGGGAAGATGAAGGCCAGAGCTAACAGAAGAAAAGTGGGAACCCAGTTCGGTAGTGACCTGCAACGGGTCCGCCACAAGAGTACCACGGAGCGGAAGGACCGGTGAAACATCGGGAACGAACTTACCCGATATCTTACAGATACGCTTCCAGAACTGTGGCAGAGGAGTTTCGAACGTAATGGTGGAAACATAAGATGCCCAACATTCACGTTTAGCCACCGCACTTGCTTTCCGAAAGAAAAGAAAATAATCGGCCGTCTGCCGATGGCGGTGTCTCTTCCAGGCTGCACGCTTACAGCGGACAGCCCGAGCACAGCCTGTATTCCACCAGGGAAAGCACTTCCGTGGACACCGAGAGGAAGAGCGAGGAATAGAGCGGAGGGCAGTGTCGAAACAGTGTCATGAAAAAGGAGGAGAGAGCGAGGGAGAGGCAGAAGGGAGAGGTCATAGAGAGCAGCACTGAGGGTAAATAGGTTCCAGTCCGCTTTAGCATACTGCCACCTAGGGAAGGAGAGGGAAGGGCGAAAAGAGAAAAAGGAAACAAGGATGAGGAAATGGTCACTGCCATGCAGGTCATCAAGAACCTGCCACGTGAAATCTAAGTAAAGAGAAGAAGAGCAGAAAGATCAAGACAAGAAAGGGTGCGAGTCCGAGAGTCCAAATTAGTGGGCTCACCAGAATTCAGAAGAGACAGGGAAGAAGAGAGGATAAACGGCTCAAGAAGGCGACCACGGATATTCGTCAGAACATCGTCCCAAAGAGAATGATATCAATTGAAATCACCCAGCAGGAGCACAGGCTCTGGCAAGGAGTCCAGTAGGTGTTTCAGATCTGAAAGAGAAATTGGGACACTCGGGGGAGATAAATGGAACAAACTGTGTACGATTTCCCCACAAAGATACGAGCAGCAGAACAATGGAGAGGCGAAGGAAAAAGTAAGGGGACAAAGGGAACATCAGCGCGAATCAAGAGAGCAGAAGAATTAGGAGCCCCAGCTGTTGCTGGGGGGGGGGGGAGAGAAAGGAATAGCCACGAAAGCAACCAGAACGAGCACCAAGCATCGGCTCCTGGAGGCACACACAAAGGGGCGAAAACTGCGAAATCAGAAGTTGGAGTTCGAGGAAATTGGCGTAATAACCTTGAACGTTCCATTGAAGAACAGACATCGACGAGAAGAGAAATGACAACAACAGAGAACAAGGAAGAAACAAAGGCGAAAGAGCAACATAGCACGTCAAAGAATATCAGGGTCGGGATCAGGGTCAGCAAAGTCAGGGTTAGGGTGCATGGGTAAACTGAGCAAAGACGGAGGGAAGGAAGCGGGAGAACAGACCACTAGTCTGGAGGAGGAGGAGGAAGAGGAGGAGACAACGGAGAGGAGCAGTCAAGGACAGCAGCAGGAAGAGGGAGAGTAGAAAGAGGGGAGCGCACCTCAGCAAGGGCAGCAACTGAGAGGGAAGCGGAGGCCAAGAAACATCCATAGCAGGAACAGGGGGCACAACCACTGAAATGGGAGGGGAAGGAGCAATAGAGCCAGTAGTAGGGGCCGAGGAAGAAAGCGAAGCCTTCTTACCCACCGGGGAGGAGGAAGGAGAGGAGCCAGGCTTACGCTTCTGAATTAAAGAGACCAGCGTCCCAGCAACTACATACCGGGCAACAGATTCCAGCGTCTCAACAGGAGAAGCTGAACGAGAGCACACACGACGGCCGTTAGGAGAGCGATGGACATTAGCCTGCACCGACAAACTGCAGGGAGAGTCAATAGATGGAGGAGAAGGATGGGAAGGAGAATCAGAGGGAGACGAGGAAGAAGACACAGGGGTCATGACAGACCAGGTAGAAAGAAGGGGAACCCCAGACAGAGGACCAGGAGGGAGACCCTTCGAGACAGAACTCAAAGGAACAGAGGAGGGGGCAGTGGGCGTATCAGGGTCCAAGGCCCGGAAAAGGTTGTGAGTCCGAGGAAAAGGTTGTGAGTCCGAGGAAGGAGGGAAGGACGAGGAGAGGAAGAGCGCAACACGCGAGCATAAGAGACGTTAGCATAAGGCGGGAGCCGGCGAACCTGGCACTTCGCCTCAGGAAAAGATAAACGCTCCAGGTGCTTCAAGTTGAGGACGGCTGCCTCAAGCTTGTAATGGATACAGGCACGGGAGAAGGTAGGGTGGGCCTCACCGCAGTTGAGGCAGCGAGGCTGGGGAGAAGTGCACTCCGATTTAGAGTGACCTTCGCCCCCACACAAAGGACAGAGAGAGACAGTCCCAGAGCGGCAGAGGGCGTTGGAAATTTCCAACACTAACAAACTACCATTGTATTACAATACATCATTATTATATACTAACTTCAGTAGTTATTAATTTCACTAATGGTAGTGTCAACCTAACTTAATATTTCTTTATCTGCGCATTAGTGCTAGAATTCTCACGACATAGAGTAGCAAGATTGCGTCAGATAATGTATAGTTAAACATATTTATTACCAATATGTCAGAGAATTGAATGTGGTTCTCTAAAATTATCAATATTCCGTGTAATAAATAATTACAGATAATATAACTCCCAATAATCCAAAACCGAGAGTTATTAACTGATATTAATATCTAGTAGCAGTTTTATCTGTTACGTACGAATGCTATGGAGTGAATAGACCATTTCTCGTTTGACACCATTTAACAAGAATATAATATTATTTAATTCCCTATAATTGCAACCAGTTCTCATTAGCGTATTACATCAGTAATTACGCGGAAAAGAATTATCCGTAATTAGTAATTTCTGTTGTGAATGTGGGAGATGGGTTAAGGGAGGGCGGAGACGCCATTGCGCAGGAGGCATTGCTGGCGATCAGAGAGGTGAGATGCGTGGTAGTGACTGAAGAGTTATCCAACAATAATTACGTTGAAACTCCCCCAATAGTCATCAATTACCTTCCCACGTGTTCTGCAGTGCCTTGCCAGTTAATAACGCGTCAACAATTGAAGCCACAGCCCGTAATTATGCGTATACAGCAGTGGACGCCTGGGACTGGCAGACGCAGTTTCGACAGACCTTAGTATTTGATACGCTCATGTTAAGTATACCAATCTTGTTTGATGCATCACTCTGGGTTGTATATTTGTGGGTAGTCTGTCGTAATGAAGAATGAACAACAACCACACAACGTTAGTTGATTTTCTTCATTTATTTCAATTTTAATGAATACTTGAAATAATTCGTAGCCTAATAAATGCTACTTAAATTTCCCTGATTGCAGCGTGTATACGAGGAGTCGACAAGTTGTTTCTCTTCATTCGTGATATTCACTTCGGATTCTTTCTTTATTGGGATTCTGTGACCACGAGGACGAATGATGAAAAGGAGTTACAGAAGTCGTCTTACAGCTAAGACACCTATTACGTATAAATTTAGCTAAGATTATTACTGATTTCCATATAATTCATATAGGGTCTTTACAGTAAATAATTTACTGCCAGAATTTACGATTTGGTAATTAAGGTGTTTGCTCTTACTGTTACTCAATAATTCATAATCTTTAATATTCATTATTTGAGGTATCATATCTTTGAATCTATTTTAGTTTAGATTTTCTATGTTACTAACTCAACAATGAACTAGTGACGAACCACACTGGTTCCTAGATATATATGAACTTCTAGAAATACACCCCCAATGTTGATATTTGAGGCTTTGACTATAATTAATTAATAATACAGTCTATTCAGTATTTTCAAGTGATTATTTATTTAATTATTATCCATAGGCACTAGTTCTATAGTGTCAATCTAATAATCACCATTATTAGTTTTCCCTCTTTTCTCAAAAGTGCGTGGTCCTTCGGTTTATTTAAAGATAATAATCAAATAATTAAATATATGAGTTCAAGCCCCAGATACCCAACATTTTGGTCCTTATCGAACCGGATGTATTACAACTAATACCATAATCATAACTAATCACCGTGTGAAGTAGTTTAGACTACTCCCATTTTATTAATTGTGGCTACCGGCAGTGTACCACATAGGTTAGCCTAATACACACCAATTTATTTGCTGCTTATACCTCATGTATAAAGTAGCACTAGTGGGACACAGTCAACTACCCACAACACTCAGACCTATACCTCACACTGAGGTAAGAATCTTCAGGTCACCAGGAGCAACAGCTCATAACTTACATTCAATTTACAGCCAGACCATACAGGCAAAAGCTGGCAAGAGATGGTGTACACCTGTCAGGTGAGTCTAGGTCACATGTAGTTGACAAGTTGGTCAACACAATCAACCACCATAAAAGGCTGTGGCTAGCAAGCCAAAATTTACTGTACATACTTGTATTTTCACCTGTGTGTGCAAGTGCACATTTATATAAACTATAAAATCTAAAAAAAACAAAAATACAGCACGACTATATACTCATATTATTGCACCACAAATTAATCTATGCCAACCTTTATTAGGTAGGAATTTAGGCTGTGATTGTGCTGAGTTTTGCACAATGCAGACTAAATAAATTCATAGTTTCTTAGGTAGAAATTTGTACAACTAGTCTTGGACTAGTCAGTAGTACATACATTATTCATTCATGTGCTGACCCTACCAAGGGTGGGATTCAAACTTTATAGTAACTCTGATTAGAGCATATGCATATTAATTAATTTGTGTATCCATTATTTATGTGTATGTATTTTGAGTGCTGCTGAATGATCACTATTACATCTAATGGTGATAAAGAAGAGCTAGCCAGAAGAAAGTTAATGGTGACATTCAAACACTGCTCAAAATCCTTAGCTACTTATTGTTAGGTAGGCACATTTAACCTCGAGTGAAGTAGAGTGTAATTTATCCAAATTAATTTTGGCTATATTCAATATTACTTGTCGACTAATGAGCAAGTACCCAAGCTTCATTAGTAATACTTATTCAAGTCCTATGAAACTTGGACTTAAAGCCAACATGGCTACTCCTGAACAATTAAGGAGAACCTATATTGGCCTTAACCCCTTAACTGCGTTGCCTCCAAATATGACACCCCCGCAGTGCGCAGGAAATAAAGTCTCTGGAAAAAATTTTTTTTTTTTCTTTTTAAAGTGTCAGAAACCCTTCCCTCAGTATGGGTATGTAGAAAAAAAATCGAAATTGTACTTACTTTGGCTGCAATGGGGTCCGTAAGTTGGGGCGTGACGTCATCATTCCCTGTTCGCCCGTGACGTACGCTCCCGGGACCAGTAGGGCGCTCGGGGCGGGGCGTGCGAGTTGCCGCGAATATATTTTCGTTCATATTTTTCACACAGTTCCAAATACATTTTATTTGTTTTTACGTGCTAATCCTATGTATAGTGAACACGTACACTATATTATGGCAGTAAAACATCCATACTGTCCGAAGACACTGTGTTACGTGCATGACACTTGTGTACACATATGCAGCACATATTTACTATGTATCATGCTAATTTATGTATATATACAATCTATTTACACACTATACACTGTCACATACTATATACATTCACCATCAACACATTCAGAACACCGCAAGAGAGAGCTGCCACACCCAGCCAGCCCTCCCTCACTTTTCCCACATTGAATTTGCCAACTTTGCCCCTCCCATCATACAGTTATTCACACCAATGTTTCATGTTCATTTATGCATATTTACAACATATGTACACACTATACACTGTCACACACTATATACATTTACCATCAACACATTCAAAGCATCGCGTAGCAGCTGCTTCGTATGGGGCAATAGCAGCTGCCTCGTATGGGCCAATAGGAGCTGCCTCGTATGGGCCAATAGCAGCTGCCTCGTATGTGCCAATAGCAGCTGCCTCGTATGGGCCAATAGCAGCTACCTCGTATGGGCCAATAGCAACTGCCTCGTATGGGCCAATAGGAGCTGCCTTGTATGGGCTAATAGGAGCTGCCTCGTATGGGCCAATATGAGCTGCCTCGTATGGGCCAATAGGAGCTGCCTCGTATGGGCCAATAGGAGCTGCCTCGTATGGGCCAATTGCAGCTGCCTCGTATGGGCCAATAGCAGCTGCCTCGTATGGGCCAATAGGAGCTACCTCGTATGGGCCAATAGGAGCTGCCTTGTATGGGCCAATAGGAGCTGCCTCGTATGGGCCAATAGGAGCTGCCTCGTATGGGCCAATAGGAGCTGCCTCATATGGGCCAATAGCAGCTGCCTCATATGGGCCAATAGCAGCGGCCTCGTATGGGCCAATAGCAGCTGCCTCATACGGGCCAATAGCAGCGGCCTCGTATGGGCCAATAGGAGCATTTGGCCATTCAGAACACCACGAGTGAGAGCAGCCACACCCAGCCAGTCTCCCTCACTCCAACATCTTACTCGCCAACATTGCTCCTCCCACCATACTGTTATAGTTCTTATTACACATGTTATATATACCTATCTACATGTTTTATTTACCAGAACTATGCAAGTAAGCCGGTATTGTGTCCAAACAGTACAGTGGCCACCATACACTGCATGAGAAATCACACAGCAGACGACGCTACGATTACGTCACCTCCCTCACCAAAATAGCTCCTCTCAACATTCTCCTGTTGCAGTTCTTAAACTATATATACACACAATATATGCCCATGTACATATGTTTTGCCCATAGCGAACCACTAAGCTAGTATGGTGAGCAAAACAAGAGTGGCTGCCACACACACACAATGAGGCTACCTCAATTCTCGCCCTCCCTCCCTCACCAAAATTCCTCCTTCCACAATACTACGCACAATGCTAATTATAACCACAATCCTGGTCACTAATTCCTGTAAATGAATAATTGACCACACGTTTATTTTGAAAAGGAACCTAAGAAATCATTTGAAGATTCCTAGATGAACGAAATAATGCTGTGGTGCTGTGGCTAGCGCTGTGAACATCGTGAACAGCATTGAATCACTGATATTTGAACATTGTACACAGTCATTATCACACTCAGGCTCTTCTATAACACTATCATAGCTAAATAATACAAGTTATATATATATTTTGACATTATTAGGCGATGCTGTGGTCACACGCTGAACAGCAGTGCTGTGCGCTCATGCTGCGAGCGCCAGCCTTGGTTGCTCACTCACTACTGAGGCTCCCACATCCGGGAATGTGGACCACGATTTTTTTTAAAGATGGCGTCTGTTTACAAGAGCCCTGAGAAGCTGATGTGAACCCCACGTAGCCGCGGGAGTTTTGAATGGAACGTGAAAAATACAAATACCCGGAGGCGCGTTGCGCAAACCAGACGTGAGCCTGCAGGCGCATTGCGCAGTTTAAGGGTTAAAGGTCATTTAACCAGACTAATTAATAAGTTTGATACTTTGTCTAAAGCAACTCCCATTGATTACTATCAACTAGAAACATCAGTAAGAGTAGCTGATCTCAAATTTGATCAAGTCAGATCTGCAATCCAGTCTTATTTCAACCTACTGAATGCATCTGAAACTGATCCTGATGAAATAGATAAAATTCTAGCAGATATTTCTCAGTATGAAGATGAGACTCAAGATAAACTTGATGTACTATCCAATATAGTAAAACAACATATATCCAATACAAATACTACTATGTCTCAATCCAGTAATCAATTACCAGAGGTTCGTCTACCTACTTTAGACTTACCTACATTTGCAGGGCTGGATGAAGAAAATTGGGGCACATTTTGGACTTCATTTGAAGTTCATATAAAAAAAATCTTCTCTTGAGCCAGTTTCTAAATTCTCTTACCTGATTAGTCTTCTCAAAGGGGAGGCTAAAAAGGTCATAAATAACCTAGCTCTCACTGAGAGTAATTATGAGGAAGCTATAAAACTACTGAAGTTGAACTATTGCAACAAGGAGTTGAGTATAGCTAACCTGTATTACCAGTTGCTGGATCTGAATGCACAAAGTAACCGACCAGACTCACTTCAAAGCTTCAGGCTAGAAGTAGAGTCTCTAGTGAAGGCCTTAGGTACTAAAGTTGATGTACCAGCCTTAGAATGGTCAATCAAGTTACTTTTACAGAGGAAATTACCTCGAAATATCTTAGCAGAAATCTGCTCACACTATAAAACCGAGTTTCTCACTCTCGAACAAATATTCGAGAGACTGAGAATAACGGTTAACAGGTTGAAGATTCATGATAGGATTAAGCCTGAGTCTAAACAACCTAACCTTGACAACTCAGTCAAACCCAAATCGACTTTGAATAAGTCCAATAAATTAAAACCTAGGACTACTCCATCCACTGGAAAAAGGAGTGGTAGTGTAGGTATTTATTCTGTATCTCCCTCTGATGCTAGAACTGATATGTCTACTAAAAGGACAAACTCAGCCAGAGAGAGAAGGTGTCTGTTCTGTGATCAAGAACATCTCACCTACAAATGCACTGTTTATCTTAACTTTAACACCAGGAGTAAACGGCTAAAAGAATTACACAGATGCACCAAGTGCATGGGTTCTCATGATCCCAGTAAATGTGTAGCGCAGCTACGGTTGTGCAGTAGATGCAACAAAGGTGTGCACCATTATGCCTTGTGTAGAAAAACTTCTACCCAATCTGTGACACCTAGGGAGGATTTTATGAATTCTACCACAGTACAATATTGCAAGGTACACCAAGAAATAAATGTACTTGCTACTGAGTCAGGCAATAATACTACTCTGCCTACAGCTCAACTCAAATTAATTTATAGGAAGTCTAGAGTTAACACTAGAGGTCTCTTTGATCAAGGATCACAGAAAACCTTCATCACACAACAATTAGTCGAGCAGTTAAAATTAAAGCCTGCCAAAAGTGTGAGACTGAATATTTCTGGATTCTTGACTAATAGTGGACCTCGGAATACCAAGTAGTCAAGGTGTTAGTGAGACTTGGATCTTCCACTAGTCCAATACAAGCGGTAGTAGTAGATAAACTTCCTTCAGACCTGCAGGTCACAGGACTAGCTCGCACTGCGAGATATCTTAAACGTAACCGCATGAGGCTAGCAGATCACAAAATAAATTCTGACTGCCTCACAGATGTTGGTATCTTAATAGGCGCTGACTATTATTACAAATTCATAACAGGATGCACCAGACAACACAGAATGAATTTGTTGTTATCTGCTGGAGGCAAATTGCTTACTGGACCGGTGCCTTTCCAACAAAAACCAGCGTCAACCAAGAAACAAACTAGCAATTCAATAGTGGCGTGACTAGGCTTGGAACAGTCACCCCCTACATTTCAGAGAAATATCTGAAGATAATGAGTCTGATCCACCTGTACATCGTCTGTGGGATTTAGACACTTTAGGTATTGTCCCTGATAAAGGAAGCCCTGATGATACATGTACTTACCAGCAATATCTGGACACAGTTGTCTATAAAGGCAAACAATACTGGGTGAGACTGCCATGGAAGTTGAATCATCCACAACTTCCAGTTAATTATTTCATGGCAGCCTCTCAATTACATTCTCAATTAATACGGCTGAAGAAACAGCCAGATAAATTGAACATGTATCATCAATTAATTCAACAACAACTCAATAGTAAATTTATCGAAGTTGTTGATAATGATGACCGAAAAACAGGTCACTATTTACCCCATCACGCTGTGGTGAAAGATTCATTAACAACGCCAATACGTATTGTCTTCAACTGTAGTGCCAAAGTGAAGGCAAACAGCGTGTCCTTGAATGAATGTCTCCAAACGGGACCTAGCCTGACACAAAGGCTACATGATGTATTGTTACGATTCTGCACTGGTATTTTCTCTTATACTGCTAATATCAGTAAAGTTTTCCTTAGAGTACGCTTGCAAGAGGAGGATCGTAATTACACCAAATTTCTCTGGATTAAGGACCCACTGGATCCTGACAGTGATGTCATAACCTACCGGTTTGCCTCTGTGCTATTCAGAGCGACATCTTCGCCATTTCTACTTCAAGCCACATTAGATACACATTTGAAGAAGTCAAATAGCCCTTATAAAATGGAGATCAGTAATAACTTGTATGTCGATAATTTCCAGGGAACTACTAATGACAAATCCAAATTGGTAGAAATCTACCATGAGGCTAACCGTGAGTTGTTAGGAGCCAATATGCCACTTCAATCATGGGCCTCAAACAATAAATCATTAAACCAGATAATCGAGAAAGAATTTCCGGGTTATCAGGTGCCTAATCAATTAAAAGTTCTGGGCGTGGAATGGAACACAGGTACTGACGAGATGAATGTCAAGTCAGTACAAACCAATAATTCAACCCTTATCATGAGAAAATTACTCTCGTATGTCAGTCAACTAATTGACCCTTTAGGCTTACTTAGTCCTATATTAATAAGGGGCAAACTCCTCATGCAGGAATGCTGGGAGAAACATATGGGATGAGATGATCCATTGCCAATTGAGTTGCAAGATAAATGGCAAATACTCGCAACGGATTTCAATCAATTAGGTGTTTTGAAATTTCCTCGTAATGCTTCAGGACAAAACTCACCCACAAATTTGCACGTCTTTCGCGATGCCTTTGGCAAAGCGTATGGCGCTGCAGCCTACTTAGTCAATAATGCACAATCATTTTTACTCACATCTAAAGCAAGAGTTGCTCCAATCAAGAAGAGATCTTTACCTCAAATGGAGTTAACTGCATTGCTGGTGGGAGTACGATTGGCTCATTGCCTGACCAAGACACTCAATAATATCCACTTTGGTGAAATAGTAGTGTGGTCAGGCAATGAGGCAGTCTTACATTGGGTAAGAAATAACAACAATAAAACTCCCAACGTTAGTAATCGTGTTAGGGAAATTCATGAATTATCTGCTGGATATAAATTCAGACATGTCCCCACTAGGGACAATCCTGCAGATTACTTATCAAGAGGTTTAACATTCAAACAGCTAATCAAGTCTTCGATGTGGTTTAATGGACCTTCATGGCTTGTTAGTGGTCAGTGGCTCAAACAGAAACCACAAGTCATAGTGACCAGTATCACTACTCCCATGAAAGACCCAGAACCTCATCGAATCTTAGCTATTAATCCTCACAATTATTCTAACTTGAGTAAGTTATTAAGAGTGACAGCACATGTGTTTGACTTTTTTGCTAAGATAGGAATCAGGCATAAGTTTCCCATTCCTATCCTCTACTGGATCAAACGTGCACAACAAGAGACGTATGGAAGTGAATATGAAAATCTTCCAGATAAATTAACAAAGTCTCTAGGTATCTGGTATGATACCAACACTCATAATATATCAAGGTGTGGAGGACGTTTGCTTCATGCAGAAATTGATTTGGATACAAAGAATCCAATCCTTCTACCACGTCAACACATTATAACCAAACTTCTAGTTTTACACCATCATCAATATGGTACTTTACATGGTGGAGTGTTAGACACACTCACCGACTTGAGACAGAAATATTGGCTTCCCCAAGGTTGTCAAACTGTCAAATCAATCATTAAGTTCTGTGTAATCTGCAAAAGATACGACGCTCGAGTTTGTCCTTACCCAGGACCTTCACCACTCCCTAAAGAGAGAGTAGTCCATCTTCGTCCCTTTGAGACCACTGGTGTTGATTACACAGGAGCCTTACTTCTCACTGGCACTCCAGATAAGGTACCAGTGAAAGCATATATTTGCCTCTTCACGTGTACAACCACACAAGGTGTACATTTAGAAGTGACTTCTGACATGAGTGCCGAAGCCTTCATCCAAGCTTTTCGTAGATTTGCAGCTCGCAGATCCTGTCCCAAACTGATGATATCTGATAATGGTTCAAATTTTGTGGCAGGGGAAGCCTGCCTACGAGAGATATGGAATCATCAAGAAGTGCAGTATGTCATGCAGAGACGACAATGCCACTGGAGATTTATTGCTCCCAGAGCCCCCTGGCAAGGTGGGTTCTACGAACGTATGATAGGGACTGTCAAGAAATGTTTAAGGAAGACCTTACATCAACAGAATATCAGTTTCTCTGAACTCCAAACAATCGTCGTGGAAATTGAGGTGCGAGTCAACAATCGCGCATTAACTTACCTATCAGATGAATTCTCACAGAGAGAACCCCTGAGTCCCTCACATTTAATTCATGGAGGCCTGCTGAGCCCTCTGATACCTTTGGCAGAAGAGGATCCCGTCGACCTTTCCCATGTAACTAAGTGACTTAGTGGAAAGTTACCAACATCTCTCGAGAGTAATTGAAAGGTGGAATGAGGTGTGGACTCGAGAGTACCTCACAGCTGTACGAGAGTACCACTATGGAGCTTCGAGCCCCTATAATAAAGTTCAACTCAAACCAGGAGACCTAGTACTGATTGACAGTGATGGACCAAGGTCAGAATGGCCTATAGGCAAAATTGTTGCTATCCACCCAGATCACCAAGGCATCCTGAGAGTAGTACGAGTTTTGTGTCGAGGCACTACTACCCTAAAAACATTAGAGAAGTTGGTACCTCTCGAATTAGCAGAACGAGAGTGTTTAACAGAACCAGCTTCACCAACAGTTTCCGAGGATAACAATCCTGATCCACCGAGCACCCGCCCACCTAGAGTAGCTGCTCAACAAAGTAAACGAAAACTACAAGCCTATTATAGCTCTGACTAAGAGCAAATAATTTACCATCCAATTTGAGTAATCATGATGATGCTGTGTTGTGATTTCAAGTAACAAATCAGTTACAAGTCACGATGACCCAAGTCATTCACCTCACAGTGGATTCTCAGTTACCTTAAATTGTATGATTTAATCATTAATTTGTTTGTGTAGGCTATCAACTATGACATTATTCCATCTAGAGCATCTATGAGTTTACAAAACTTTAAGACTTAGTAACATAACCGTTACACGTCATTGCGACACCAGTCATGGAGTACATTGTAAGCTTTAGTAGTTATTAACTTTAATGTTACATAATTCCATGTTTTACATTAACATGAGTTCTTTTACCAGACTTCAAGTCTTGTCTGTCCTTAACAATTATGGGACACCGTTATGGGTACTAACGTACTAACATACTAACATTATATTAACTTCGGCATAGGTACGTCAGTCCTCAACATTTTGAAATGGACCCGAGTTTCCCCCCCCCCCCCCGGAGTTATGTTGAAATTTTCCATACTAATAAACCACCATTGTATATTACATCCTTATTTATACTCCTGTGGTGTCTGTGTATAGCTGAGATAGTCTTGGTAGTAAGGTTGATGTAAAGTCATTCCTGGTTACTGACTTTAATACTAATAAACGATTACATGATAGAGTAGCTCCCAAGCTTGGCAGGCGTCCTGTGTGCTGTTTACCTTCTCTAGTGGCGTCCAGCCGCCGCACATAGAAAACGGATGGTACCATTTTCTGTGAACATGACATCCCTCCTTTTCTTTAAAAAGAATGAATACAGGATGTCTACCATGCTTGTAGCACAAAGCAAAGTTATTGACACAAAGTAAGTTATTAACATATCAAGAGATATTGCATACATTTAACATTAATTAAACACACAAAGAATTTAAACAATCTTTACCACAAAGGATTTCAATGTTAAAAATACATATGCAATGTTAAACAAACATGAAAGAAACTGTAATACAAAGTTACAAAATATTGAATGAGAGATCTGCATTATTCAAACAATATTAAATTTAGTTCAGCATAACAAGTAAATACTTTGCATTACATAGGAACACAATTAATCATCATATCGTGTAGGGCGTTTAACATGACGTTTTGGACGAGAGTCCTTAAATACAAAAATATCCCTCGATGAATTGTTTATCGAGTTATAACTCATTTTTTCTTTTTCTTTTGCACGACTTTGCACTTCATCATTTTCTACACTATTTGGAATCACTTTGAAATAAGCCATATTACGTGTTATACTATGATCTCTATTACTCGCTGTTACCATAGTTCCTTTTACACTAATCACTTTATATGGTTTTGTATCATACGGCATATCTAGCTTTCCCTCTTTTTTCTTTTTAACGAGAACAGTATCTCCAACCTTTATGAATTGTTCCTTTGCACGTTGATCATGAGCAATTTTCATTTTGCCCTTGGCTAGTGCATCCTTCTGAGCGAGACGTTTATCCGTTACCTTGGCTGGCATGACAGGTAGTGCGATTCTCATAGGACGTCCAAATAAAAGTTCGCCAGGCGACTTGCCCAGTGTTCCATGCGGTGTTGCACGGTAGTTCCTGAGAAAAGCATACATAGCTTGTTTCCAGGATCGTCCTTCGGCATGAGCACAGCGTACAGCTTTCATGAGAGGTTGCATGAATCTCTCTACTTCTCCATTTGCTTGAGGATGTAGTGGCATCACACGGCGGTGTTTGAATCCAATATGCTCAGCAAAGTTGACAAAGTCTTGTCCATTAAATGGCGGTCCATTGTCCGTCTTGACAACTTCAGGAATGCCAAAGTTTGAAAAGATCTTGTCGAGTTTCGGGATGACAGCCTTTGCAGATGTGGAAGTGATGATTTCTACTTCTGGATAACGTGAGTGATCATCAATGACTACCATCAAGTACTCTCCAGTTGGTAGCGGTCCACAGAAGTCCATCGATACTTCCATCCATGGTGCAGCAGGTAGTGGTGAAGGTTGTAGAGGTGTTGGTCTTGAAGTATCCACTGCAGCTTGGCAAGGGACACAGGCATCATGCATGTCCTTAGCTTGACGATCAATGCCAGGAAACCACACCTTTTCTCGTAGCAGCTGTTTGGTCCTTACAAGACCTTGGTGTCCTTGATGTGCAAGCTTCAGAGCACGTTGCTGGAGAACAGCTGGAATGACGATACGAGTACCTCGCAGCACGGTGTCGCGTTGTTGCGTAACACTTAATTCTGTCTGGATGCGTTCAAGTGCTTTGAATGCATCTTGGTCAACTCCTGAGGGTGGGATGCGTGGAAACTTTTTCTTAGTCAATGCATCCACTGTTGCTTGCAGAGTTGGGTCCTCTAGGGTTGCAGTACGGATTTCATCAAGAGTGAGAGCCTTAGGGACTGCATCACAGGTTACAGAGTGTACATATTCCTCGGCAACTTGCTGATGCTTGGTGATGGTGAAACTGTTGGCAGGATGTCGACTGATGTAATCAGCGGGATTGCCTGCACCTGGCTTGTATTTCACCGTAAAGTTGTATGGTTGCAGACGAAGAGCCCATCTCTCAATGCGAGCTGGTGGTTTGGACTTTGGATTATTGAAGATGGTCTCCAACGGTTTGTGGTCAGTGACTATCGTGGTAAAGGGTGCACCAAGCAGATACACATTGAAGTGTTCACAGCCCCATACAAGAGCAAGAGCTTCCTTCTCTGTCTGACTGTATCGTTGCTCAACATCTGTGAGAGAACGGCTGGCGTAGGCAATTACTACTCTTGAATCTGGTTGACCAGGTTTGTGTTGGGCTAACACAGCACCTAAACCAACAGGACTAGCATCCACCGTTAACTCAGTGTCCATTGATGGATCAAAGTATGCAGCAGTCGCATTTTCTACTAGTGCATCTTTCACAGCATCAAATGCATTTTGCTCGACATCGCTCCAGTACCATGATGCATTTTTCTTCAGGAGCTCACGTAGAGGCTTCGTAATGGTAGCAAAATCTGGAATGAAGCGAGAACAGTAGTTTGCCATTCCCAGAAAACTATGTACTTCAGTGGATGTTGAAGGAGGTGCAGCATTCTTGATATCTGCAACTTTCTTAGGATCTGGAGACAGACCTTTGTCACTAAGTACATGTCCAAAGAATTCAATTTTATGTTGATTGAACTCACACTTTGCTCGGCTTAGCGTCAAATTCTTTTCTCGTAAGCGTTGCAATGTTGCACGAAGAGCTTTGTCGTGTTCAGCTTGGGTACGGCCATAAACAATGATGTCATCAGACATGTTGTCAGCATTAGGTATATCTTGCAATACCTGGCTGATGATGTGCTGGAATACTTCAGCAGCACTGTTAATACCAAAACTCAGGCGCTTGTACCTATACAGACCTCGATGTGTCGTAAACGTTGTGATGAATCGACTCTCATCATCAAGTTCAAGCTGATGATAGCCCTTGTTTAAATCTAACTTGCTGAATACAGTTGCACCATTCAAGCGGTATATCATATCATCTACAGTGGGTGTAGGATGGCGTTCACGCATTATTGCCTTGTTGGGAACACGCATGTCTACACAAATGCGTATCTCATCTGGATTCTTCGGCTTTGGTGGAGTGACAATTGGGCTTACCCATGGTGTTGGGCCTGTTACCGGTTCAATGATATCTAGTTCTATCAGCCTATCCAGTTCGGCATCGACTTTCTTGCGAGTATGGAATGGTTGTCGGCGATGTGGTTGGGCAACTGGAATTACATCTGGGTTGATATGCAGATGTACCTTGCTATCAGTATAACAACCTATGGATTTAAACCGATCAGAAAATTCAGCAACAATAGCATCAACATTGTTTGCAGATTCCACTGCTACAGCATTAGAAAGCTGAAGTAGCCCCAATTTGGTTGAAGTCTTGTAACTGAGTAAAGACTCCTTTGCATTCCTAACAACATGGAATGTAGTAATGAGCATTGCATTCTTTGACTTAATCTCTGCAGTGAAAGTTCCAATCACTGGTAAGGCTACCTTTGAAGCATAGGCAGTGGCTTTGCCATTATAGTTTTCAAGCTTTGGGAACTGTTTTTTAAATTTTTCATAGTGGCACTCAGCAATGGTGTCAATGTTTGATCCAGTGTCAATGAGAATTTTGAGACAAATGCCAGCAATGTATACTATAGTCTCTGGGTTGTTTGGAAGATCATTCCATTTTGTGATTGATTGTACTCCATAAATATAATCACATTCACTGTCATCTGAGACTGGTTGTAATGAAATGTTGTCTTGTATATTATTAACATTCTTGATTTGAGGTGCAATATTGTGTTTGCCACCTCGACTCCTATGACTTGATCCTCGTACATTGCTTTTATTTATTGATTGTGGTTTCTTTAGTGCGGAACGACACATAGCACCAAAATGATTTAGTTTTCTACACTCATAGCACTTCTTACCTTGTGCAGGACAAACATTATCTTGGTGTGGGTAGTCTCCTCCACAATTGTAACATTTATTATTGACAACCTCTGATGTGAGTCGTTGTGACTGCTTGAGTCTTGTTCCATGACTCCAGTTGTGATGTGGTTCTCGGCTCAATTTAATGTTAGGTTTGGCATGATATCTTCTATGATCATGGTGTACTCCCTGAACCTTACATACTTCATGACTGTTAGTAACAGTGGCAGAACCGTTGTTGGCACTGCACTCCATGGCACGAGCATCACGTGCAGCATCTTCCATTCGACGAGCCATATCCAGTATCTTGTTAAGAGAACTTTCATCATCAACAAGTTCTAGAGCTCTTCGACGAAGACGTGTAGATGTGCATGTTTCAATTATTTGCTGTTTGATTTCTTTGTCAACATCAGCAAACTCACAGTGGGCTGCTAAACCCTGCAGACGTGTATGGTATTGATCAACAGTTTCATTAGAGAGTTGTTTTGCTCTCCTGAAATGCATAATTTCCATAGCAGTATTTTGCCTTGGTTTGAAATGCTCAGTTAATTTGGCCTTGGCAGTGTCATAATCTTTGGCACCACCAGTATCTTTCAGTGTATCAAAGATATCACAAACTCTATCACCTGCATAATGAAGCAGAAAGGCACGCTTTCTTTCAGCACTTTTGATGTCAGAAACTATCAACAAATTTTCAAACCTTTTAAGCCATTTGACCCACCTCTGTGACAGGTTTGTCTGGTCACAGTCAGGATCAAATGCAGGAAACTGAGGTATATTTGCCATTTTTACTGAATAAATTTAAACTTATCACTTAAAATGTTCCTCAGAATATATAACACTTACTGCACTGTATATGTTATTTAAGAATTCACTGTAATTACTTTAATTTTGCAAAGCACACAAGCATTTTAATGCAAAAGTTCACAACAGTGCACAACACAGCAGCAACTGACTTCTTACCTAGCCCTTGTGTACATGTGTTGTTCCTACTCACAGCAACACAGCAGTTGTTAGCAGTTGGTACAGCAATTGGCAGCAGTTGGTACAGCAGTAGGCAGCAGTTGGCAGCAGTAGGCAGCAGTTGGTTCACAGCGTGAAGAATTTTGTAGCACGGAGCGTCGTTTCGTAACCAAAACATCGGGTTTTGTACACTGCATCAAAGCGTCGTTTCGTACACAGCGTCGGCAGATTCCTCTCACAGCAACACTCAGCACAGCTTGGGTAGCACACAGCATTGGCCAGCACACAGCAACGGCCAGCACACAGCAACGATCAGCACACAGCAACAGTCAGCACACAGCATGGGGTTGCATACAGCATCGGGTATGGTGCTCACAGACAGCTTCTCCTTCCTCCTCTGGGCGAGACAGCATGCTCCTTCCTTGTGTTTTGTTGAACAAAATACCTGCGTTCCCAGTTCATCCTCGTCGCCAGTGTGGTGTCTGTGTATAGCTGAGATAGTCTTGGTAGTAAGGTTGATGTAAAGTCATTCCTGGTTACTGACTTTAATACTAATAAACGATTACATGATAGAGTAGCTCCCAAGCTTGGCAGGCGTCCTGTGTGCTGTTTACCTTCTCTAGTGGCGTCCAGCCGCCGCACATAGAAAACGGATGGTACCATTTTCTGTGAACATGACCNGCGTTTTAACTTTCCTTCTTATGATGTCTTCAATGAAACCATTGGAGAAGCCGTTGTGACTAGGACTGCCTTACCCTACGAGTTCTTCGTCGACTTGCTCCATTCTGAGCTGTGGCTGAGAGCACGGTCGACATAAGCGTTAACAACCTCCTCTTGTACCTATCTGGGCAGTCACTGTTGGCATTTAGGCACATTCCTATGTTTGTTTCCTTAGTGTAGACTGCAGTGTGGAAACCTCCGCTCCTTCCATGACGGTTACATCTAGAAAGGGCAGCTTCCCATCCTTCTCCATCTCGTAAGTGAAACGTAAACAAATTCTGCTCAAACGCTTTCTTTCAGCTCCTGCAGATGTCTGACATCAGGTACCTGTGTAAAAATGTCGTCAACATACCTGCAGTATATGGCCGGTTTCAAGTTTAAGTCGACTAAGACTTTTTCCTCGATAGTACCCATGTAGAAGTTGCAAACAGGACGCCTAGGGGAGAACCCATGGCGACCCCATCTACTTGCTTATACATGTGCCCATCCGGGCTCAAGAAGGGTGCCTCCTTAGTACAAGCTTGGAGTAGTTTCCTCAGGATATTTTCTGGCATGTCAAGGGGAGTACAGGCCGGGTCTCGATACACTCGGTCCACTATCATCCCGATTGTTTCATCCACAGGTACGTTGGTGAACAGTGATTCTACGTCCAACGAGGCTCTTATCCCTGTAGCCCGTGTTCCCCGCAGTAAGTCAACAAATTCCTTCGGGGATTTCAGGCTGAAGTTGCACGGGACATAAGGAGTCAGTAAGCCGTTGAGTCGTTTCGCCAGTCTGTACGTGGGTGTGGGTATCTGGCTGATAATTGGCCGAAGTGGGTTTCCAGGCTTATGCGTCTTGACGTTTCATACGCATATCCAGGTTTATATTCTCCAATAATCTTTGGCAGGTGGAGTCGGATTTCTTGGCATTCACAGTTTCAATCAACTTGTTGACCTTTGTTTTCAATTCGGCTGTAGTGTCCTTCGTTACCTTTGGAATTTAGTTTGGTCAGAGAGTATGCTGTTCATTTTCGCCAGATATTCGTCTTTCTTAAGGATGACGTATATTGGCGACTTGTCGCCTCTCCTGACAACTATCTCCTTGTTCTCACGAAGGCTCTTGGCTGCCGCTTTGAGCTCGGGGGTCAGTATGGTACTTCTGTAGTTGCCTCGATTCTTTCCTCCTTCTGCAATAAGTTCAGCTTGTAAGGTGTCTTTGGTGGTGACCTTCTTTTGTGCTTCGAGGTCAAATATGTCGTCCAACAGGATCTCCAACTCCACTTTCCGGGCCAACGCACTTGTCTGGACATAACGTGACAGTTTATACCCAGATTTAGGAGAGTGACTTGGTCCTCAGTGAGGTTGATACCTGCAAGGTTCAGGAAGCCGTCTCTTGGTCGTGGAATTGCCATGGGTCCTCCATATAGTGTTGTTAGCTTCTTGATAATCCTTGTTTCCGTGCTGAGGTGATGTCGGTCTGTGAGGATGTCGAGGTGTTGTTGAACAACACCTCGACATCCTCACAGACCGACATCACCTCAGCACGGAAACAAGGATTATCAAGAAGCTAACAACACTATATGGAGACCCATGGCAATTCCACGACCAAGAGACGGCTTCCTGAACCTTGCAGGTATCAACCTCACTGAGGACCAAGTCACTCTCCTAAATCTGGGTATAAACTGTCACGTTATGTCCAGACCAAGTGCGTTGGCCGGAAAGTGGAGTTTGGAGATCCTGTTGGACGACATATTTGACCTCGAAGCACAAAAGAAGGTCACCCCCAAAGACACCTTACAAGCTGAACTTATTGCAGAAGGAGAAAGAATCGAGGCAACTACAGAAGTACCATACTGACCCCCGAGCTCAAAGCGGCAGCCAAGAGCCTTCGTGAGAACAAGGAGATAGTTGTCAGGAGAGGCGACAAGTCGCCAATATACGTCATCCTTAAGAAAGACGAATATCTGGCGAAAATGACAGCATACTCTCTGACCAAACTAAATTCCAAAGGGTAACGAAGGACACTACAGCCGAATTGAAAACAAAGGTCAACAAGTTGATTGAAACTGTGAATGCCAAGAAATCCGGACTCCACCTGCCAAAGATTATTGGAGAATATAAACCTGGATATGCGTATGGAAACGTCAAGACGCATAAGCCTGGAAACCCACTTCGGCCATTATCAGCCAGATACCCACACCCACGTACAGACTGGCGAAACGACTCAACGGCTTACTGACTCCTTATGTCCGTGCAACTTCAGCCTGAAATCCCCGAAGGAATTTGTTGACTTACTGCGGGGAACACGGGCTACAGGGATAAGAGCCTCGTTGGACGTAGAATCACTGTTCACCAACGTACCTGTGGATGAAACAATCGGGATGATAGTGGACCGAGTGTATCGAGACCCGGCCTGTACTCCCCTTGACATGCCAGAAAATATCCTGAGGAAACTACTCCAAGCTTGTACTAAGGAGGCACCCTTCTTGAGCCGGATGGGCACATGTATAAGCAAGTAGATGGGGTCGCCATGGGTTCTCCCCTAGGCGTCCTGTTTGCAAACTTCTACATGGGTACTATCGAGGAAAAAGTCTTAGTCGACTTAAACTTGAAACCGGCCATATACTGCAGGTATGTTGACGACATTTTTACACAGGTACCTGATGTCAGACATCTGCAGGAGCTGAAAGAAGCGTTTGAGCAGAATTCTGTGTTACGTTTCACTTACGAGATGGAGAAGGATGGGAAGCTGCCCTTTCTAGATGTAACAGTCATGGAAAGGAGCGGAGGTTTCCACACTGCAGTCTACACTAAGGAAACAAACATGAATGTGCCTAAATGCCAACAGTGACTGCCCAGATAGGTACAGAGGAGTGTTGTTAACGCTTATGTCGACCGTGCTCTCAGCCACAGCTCAGAATGGAAGCAAGTCGACGAAGAACTCTGTAGGGTAAGGCAGGTCCTAGTCAACAACGGCTTCTCCAATGGTTTCATTGAAGACATCATAAGAAGGAAAGTAAACGCCATGCAACCTCTGAAGAAACAACTAATACAACACCTATACCCCCTATTAGACTATTTTACAGGAACTTCTCTCCACCGCTCATAAAACGGAGGAAAGGGTCCTGAAAGATATTGTTAATAGAAATGTTATCCCTACAGACAAAAATCAGAAGATACAACTAACGATTACTATAAAACCAAAAAAAACAGCCAGCCTACTAATGAAAAACTCTCCAGACACGGAGCAGAACGCCCTAAAAGAGACAAACGTCGTCTATGCCTTTAAATGTCCACTTGGGGACTGTAAGCCCCAAAAAACTCAGTATATAGGCAAGACAACAACATCTCTTTCCAGGCGTTTAACGATGCATAAGCAACAGGGCTCCATTAAGGAAATATACTCTCTTCCCCAACACCAAACCATCACCAGAGAAATCTTAACAAATAACACAGAAATCATCGATAGGTACAGCGATAGCAGGCGGCTTGACATCTGCGAGGCACTACACATCAAGAAGTCAACACCAGCAATCACAGTCAATTAATGCACAACTATATTCTACCCACTTCAAGACCCCGCTCCAATATAGAAGCATCAAGAAATATGGGCCATAGGCCCTTCCGCAGTTACTTCCATTCATACCTTCAATTTACCCAGTTAATATCCAGTTAATATCCATTGTTTTCGTGTTCTGTCCTTTGTTGAAAGTTTTGTTCACCTCATTAAAAACTGTTGTAACATATCACCTCACCCAAAACGCGGGTATAAAATGAAAATGAATGAAAGCTGTTTAAATCATATTATATATATATATATATATATATATATATATATATTATATATATATATTATATATATATATATATCGAACAAGCCTGAATGGTCCCAGGGGACTATATGCAAGATAAAACTCACACCCCAGAAGTGACTCGAACCCATCTCCCAGGAAGCAAAGCAATGGTATGTAAGGGACGCCCTTAAACCGCTTGACCATCACGACCGGACATAAGGAAGAGTGATAGCCTGAGCTATATGAACCACTTCCCGCCGGCACTTGGATGGTACATTTGGCATAGCATTTTATTTCATTTTATCGTGTTAGAATTATATGTTACTTTTCATTTTTCACCTCATTTTTGGGGGCAACACGTGAGGAACAAAATGCGAACAAGCCTGAATGGTCCCCAGGACAATATGCGAATGAAAACTCTTGGGAGTATGGGTTCGAGTCACTTCTGGGGTGTGCTTTTTCATTCGCATAAAGTCCTGGGGACCATTCAGGCTTGTTGCATTTGTGTTCCTCACGTGTTGCCCCAAAAAATGAGGTGAAAAATGAAAAAGTAACATTAATAATTCTACACGAATTTTCTCAATATATCTTATGTTTCTTTTCACTGTTTGTGGTAACTGAAAAATCAATTCTCCAAAATTAATTTTTATTTCTAGTCTGATGCGACATTTGAACGCGTTTCGTAATAACTTATTACCATTTTCAAAAGACTTTTAGTTTATAACACACACAACTATAACCTGCAAATACTAAACAGAGTTCATACTTCTCCTATGATTTAAACAGCTTTCATTATTTTATACCTGCATTTTATGTGAGGTGATATGATACAACAGTTTTGAATGAGGTGAACAAAACTTTCAACACAGATAGAACACGAAACAATGGGTATTGAAGGTAAGAATGGAAGTAACTACAGAAGGCTATTGGCCCATATTTCTTGTGCATCTATATGGAGCAGAGTCTGATGTGCCGCGTAGAATATAGTTGTGCATTAATTGGCTGTTGATTGCTGGTGTTAACTTCTTGATGTGTAGTGCCTCGCAGATGTCAAGCCGCCTGCTATCGCTGTATGTATCAATGATTTCTGTGTTGTTTGCTAATATTTCTCTGTTGATGGTCTGGTTGTGGGAAGAGAAGGTTGTGGGTCTCATGGCTGTAGCCTCCTGTGGTCAAGTAAAGGGAAAAACACACAAAACAATGAAACTTTATTAACTTGAAAACAAATATGAGCAAAGATAATCCCTTGGCTATGTACAGTGCCCAAAAAACAAAATGACAAAGTCAAAAAACAATATAAAATAAAACAATGGTTACGTTACTCTACATTGAACAAGACAAAAATGAATTAAAAGGTGCTAAGATAATGTACTGGATGAAAACATCCACTATTACACAGCGTATTAGATAGTTGTATCAGCTTTGAGAGCACAGAATATTCTAAAACCAATGGCTTGTGCATGCTCAGTCATTGGCTATGCAGATGGCGCTGAAGTCAAGTGCAGACGCCGATTCACCAATGGGAAGTGTGCTGGCTGGAATTGGCAGTTTGGTGATCGATGGGGTGAAGTGGCGACAATGACGAGGGGGGAGTGGAGTGAGCGATACGTATATGGTACTTATACTCCATGTAGAAACTTATTCTACTAAATATGTACTACTCTTGATTGTAGTATCAGATGTTGTAGATGTACTGAAGCAACATGATGATAGGAAAGAGCAGGCCAAATCTCTCTTGAAGGAGATTATCGTAACAGCTCCCCCCCCCCCCCGAAGCCTGCTCTTATGGGTTAAGTTACTTCAGTAGAAGGTAGAGAGGTAGGAGTAGCTGTCTCTACCTCGTAGACTCTGGAGAGGGCGTTGGCTATGATGTTGTCTGAGCCCTTGATGTAGAAGATCTCCAGATTAAAATTCTGCAAGTACAGTGCCCACCGTAGAAGACGTTGATTGCTGAATTGGGCCTGTTGCAGGAACCGCAGAAGATTGTGGTCTGAGTAGATGGTAATAGACTGATTACCCTGTAGGTAAGGTTCAAAATGTTGCAGGTTCAGGACGATGGAAAGGAGTACCTTTTCTATAGTGCTGTAGTTCTTCTGGTGAGGCTTTAACTTGTAGCTGTAGTAGCTGACAGGGAGAACCTCTTCACCACGTTGTTGCATTAGGGCTCCCCCGATTCCGGTGCCACTTGCGTCGACATTGATGATGAAGGGCTTCGTAATATCTGGAGAGGCGAGAATGAGATCAGAACATAGCAGAGATTTAAGTTGTTTAAATGCAACGGTCTGTTGAATGGTCTAATGATACCGTTGCTTGGGGCTGGTCAGATTAATCAATGGTGTCGCTACCGTATTAAAAATTTTCACAAACCTACGATAGTAAGATGCAAGGCCAAGGAAGCGCAGGAGCTGCTTCCTGGTTGTAGGTTGTGGGTAATGCTGAATGGTTTGAGTGTGAATGGTTAAAGGAGCTATGCTGCCACTTTCTATCACATGACCAAGATAATGCACTTTACCTTTGGCAAAGGTGGTCTTGCCCAAGTTGATGGTAAGGCCAGCTGTCAGGAGCTTGGAGAACAATCGTCGCAGCTGGAGCAGATGTTCGCTCCAGGTGTTAGTTGCCACAACGATGTCTTCCAAGTACGCGTAGGTGTGATCTAGGCCGTAGATGACGCGGTTGACAGCTCGCTGGAAGGTGGCCGGGGCGTTACACAGTCCAAAAGGATGGCGTTCATATATGTACAGGCCAAAAGGAGTGGTGAAGGCAGATATTTCCTTAGCTCTCTCTGTCAGGCTTATTTGGTTATAGCCTTTTAACAAATCAAGTTGGGACAAATAACTAGCATTACCTACTGCATCAAGGATATCATCTATACGAGGTAAAGGGTAAGCATCCTTGACGGTCACAAGGTTCAGTTTCCAATAGTCGGTACACAGTCGTACTTTACCGTGCGGTTTCGGCACCAAGATGCAGGGTGAGGCCCAAGGGGACTCACAAGGGGTGGCCAGCCCATGATCTAGAAGGTACTGTACTTCAGCATGCATAACTTCCTTTTTGTACGGGCTGATACGGTAGAAGGGTTGACGAATCGGCTGGGTATCACGAAGCAGCTGAACGTCGTGCTGAACCACATTACACTCCTGGGGATTATCGCTGAACAACTTCTGATGTTCTTGAAGAACTTTGATGAGAGGAGCACTATTACAGTCCTGTAAATATTTAAGAAGATCAGTAAGTATTTCCGAGTTGGAAGGCACTAACTCAGAGTTAGTGATTTCAGGAGGAGAAGCAGGGAAGGTCTCACTGTGGAGGTATGGATCTTTAAAAGTGGAGAGGGATATTAGCACAGTGGGGGGAATACCTTTATACTCCTTCAGAAGATTGACGGGACACAACTGGGTACTCCGCCGCCTATCTGGAGTTTCAAGAACGTAGTTGTGGTTGTTTTGGCACTCCTTGATGCGGTAGGGTCCTGAAAACTTATTTTGCAATGGCGAACCAGGGGTCAGAAAATATGCCAACACGAAGTCTCCTGTTTTAAATTTCCTGATTTTGCTACGTTTGTCAAAATGAGCCTTCATCTTATCTTGAGCTTTCAGTAAATTATCATTAGCAAATTTACGTACTCTCTCTAGAATGTGCTTTAAGTTTTGAAGAAACTGGGGCACATGCTGAGGGTAACTGAAGGTGGCATTATGTAGAGAGTCTTTAAAAGCTTTAAGAGGAGTACGATATCTTGTTACGTCCGTATGATATCTGTTACGTTGTATGATATCTGTTACGTCAGTAGAGTATCTCATAAGGAGATACTCCTAGAGACTCATTTGGGAGACTTCTGAAAATGCACATGATGATGTCAAGTTGTTTATCCCAGTCTTTCATGGTTTCATTGCAAAATTTCTTAAGGAGTGATTTTATCGTTTGGTGACTACGTTCAAGAGAACTCTGTGAAGCAGGATAATAGGGGCTGGACAATACCTGAGTGATGTTGAATTCTTCCAGTGTCTTCTTGAAGAGATCACTGGTGAAGTTGGTGCCACAATCACTTTGAATCTCCCGAGGAAATCCATATTGGGTAAAGATCTTCATTAGTTGTTTCACCACCGTAGCAGCCGTGATGTTCTTTACTGGAACTGCTATGGGGATTCTGGTGGTTGGACGCAGGATGGTTAGTATACATGCTTTGCCAGAACTGGTCCGGGGCAAAGGACCAACACAGTCTATGATGAGTCTGTGAAAAGGCTCCGAAGGCACCGGAATAGGAATTAAAGGAGCCTTGGTAATTGGGATGTTAGGTTTTCCTGCCATCTGACATGTATGACACTGTTGTACATAACTTTTTACATCCTTAATCATACCTGGCCAGTAGTAGTCTTGTCTGATTCCGTGATAGGTCTTATTGAAACCATAGTGAGAAAGTGCTCCATGGGCCAGGTGTAGAATATCAGGCCGAAGGCTGATGAGAACTACTAGTTGGTCGACATTAGCCCAATCGTCATCCTCCGTTAGCTTACTGGGTCGGCACCTGCGGTAGAACAACTGGTTCTCTAGGAAGAACCCAGGAATACTGGCAGATTGAGTCTCGGCCTGCAAGAATAATGGTGTTAATGAAGGATCCTCCCTCTGTAACTTACGGAACTCCAACATAGTAAGATTCGGTGGTAGATTCTGAAGGTCTTGAGGGACAGCGGTAGCAGTAGAGTCAGCTGGTTGCGGGCGTGCAGCTTGCGCACGGGTTGTCACCAAACCCGAAGGAGAGACTTCATCACTTTCTTGGACCTCTGCTGGAACATGCCTCAAGATGGGGTTTTCCACTACTGAGTCACATACCTGGGGTTTGTCCATGATGATCAAATTAGAGGGTTGCAGATCTTCGGCCAAGTCGTTGCCCAGGAGAAGTTGTACCCCTGACATGGAAAAAGGCTTTTCCTGGATTGCGACTTGGACTTCACCCTTCACGAAAGGACAATCCAGGTGGACTCTGGCGAGTGGATACGGAGTGGTAGCAGTGAGGTCACTGATAAGAACCGTCTCCCCGGTGTAGGTGATGTTAGGCACAGCCGATTTCATAATTATTGACTGAAGAGCCACTGTGTTCCTCAAGATCTTCACTTTAGAACATCCATCCGAATCTTCACTGTTGGCAGAGACAGTTCCAGGATACAGGTGTTTGTTGAAGAGAGAAAGATCATTAACAGGAACACCAACATTTATCACAGGCTTACCGGACTTAGGAGGAGTCGGTTTGGGTTTAGGAGTTTCACTATAGCCTTTGTATTGGGCTTTTCCACATTGTCCATAGAGCTTGCAATACTTACAATATAATTGAGAGCTCGCCTGATCGGTACTCACTTTGTTATAACTAGACCAAGACTTCTTACTGGAAGATGTGTCAGTTGTCAACCTGTGTATAAGGCTGTAGGTGTCAGCCGACTTCGCACATCTGATGTAGTCGGTTTCCTTCTTATCCGCTAAATGAAGACGGATGGGGTTAGGAATACGTCGAAAGAATTCTTCGACTAGAATAAGGTTGACAAGGTCTGAAAATGTAGAAACATGGGCTGCTTCCAGTCATTTCATGAAATATCTTTTCTTAGTATTGGCAAATTCTAAATAGGTGGTAACACTTACCTTTAGATAATCACGGAATTTTCGTCTGTTGCTTTCGGTGGAGAGAAGGTAGGCGTCTAAAACTGCTTGCTTTAGGGTCTGGTAGTCATTCTCAGACGCTAATGTAGCGAGCGTAATCGCAGCTCTACCTGTGAGATGCACTCTGAGAAGTGTAGACCATTGATCTTCAGGCCAGCTAAGTCTTTTAGCTAAGGCCTCAAAAGTATTAAAAAACACATCTATCTCTGTCTCAACGAATGGTGGCATTAACTTACTTGCCTGGGAGACATTGAAGCTTACTGGAAGACTAGCTGTAGCTTGTTGGCGTTGAGTGTGGTGTGTAGTTTCCAAGGTAAGTTCTTGTCGACGGTATTCTAGAACACTATCAGCTTGCCTCTTATCGTGTTCATGTTGCACCTCTAGGTGACTTTTTGTGCTTCAAGCTGTTCCCTCTCACGTAGCAGGGCAGCCTCGCGTTCCTTTAGGATAGCCTCGCGTTCCTGTTCTTCTTTCTTTAGGGCAGCCTCTTCTTTCTTTATCTGGAGAGGAGCTTTCTGTTGTTGTAGAGCTTCTTTTTGTTGTTCACGTTCGATTTTCGCTAGTTCGAGCTTTAACGTCATAGCTGCCAGAGCATGCCGATCTGCAATAGAATAGTTGTCGTGAGAATCAGAGTCTATAATTCCTTCATCTAAGAAGTGATTGTAATGGTTGTGGTCAGAGAAACAATCTTCGTCCTCATGGTTTTATTCTCCGCCAGTAACAACAACAAAACAAATATCAGGTACATGAAATATTGTTAACAAGATCATAAACAAAAGAGCATCTGCTCCAAACATGCTACCTCCAACATCTGTAGTACTCAATCCCAACATTCCTCCCCTTTTAAATAAACTCTATCCCTACAGGTTAAGTCTATCAGGCGGTCGTATGACTCTTCCTGATTTTCTCAACTGGGAGTCCTGACCTGTTACTTCTGGGAAACATTCTTCTGAATTACTCCTTGCAGAGTCCATAGGGTTGACTGTATCCCCATAACCCTCTGCTGCCCCTTGCTCTGCCTCACGGTCACCTGCAGGTGCTGCTATCCCTTCATTATTAGGATGGATATCACTAGTTGCCCCACCCCCACCTGAAGGGTCTTCAAAATTCCCTGTGAACCTTGGCATGAGCTGATCGGCATGCCTTTTCCAATTAATGTTCCCAAAACTCTGCACTTGCACAGTGAAGTTCCTGCGGCCCAGGACTTCCCTAATTTTTCCTTCCACCCAGGGCTTTCCACTTCCAAAATTCCTTGCATATACTGCATCCCCCTCATTAAACAACAATTCCTCTCCCTGAGCCAACTGACTGGCCAAGCTAGTTACCGATTTCTCTTTATTGGGATCTGTCTTTACTGCTTCCATGTGCACTTTAAAGTGTCTATTAAACAGTAATTCAGAAGGAGATTTACCAGTAGTAGAATGAACAGTTTTTCTTTGATTATATAAAAATCTACAAAGCCTTGTATTAATAGTACCTTCCGTAAACCGCTTTAACCCTTCTTTCAAGGATCTCACTGCTCTCTCTGCTAGACCATTTGAAGAAGGATTATAGGGGGCAGGTGTTACATGTTTAATACCATTTTTTCTAAAAAAATCCTCCATTTCCACAGAAACAAAATAAGGAGCATTGTCTGAGACAATTATGTCTGGCAATCCAAAATTACAAAATGTTTTCCTTAGTAATTCACAAGTTACAGATGATGTGGTGGAATTACACACATGCACATCCAGAAATTTGGTGTATGAATCCACCACCACTAGGTAATATTTATTATCCATAGGTCCCGCATAATCTACATGAAGTCTAGACCAGGGTTTTCCAGTGCATGGCCAAGAAAGTACTGGGGCCTGGGGTTTCTGATAATTCTTAAAGCAAATATGACAATTTTTTGTTACCTCAGCAATATCCTGGTCTATTTTTGGCCACCAAACCCAACTTCTAGCTTCTGCTTTCATAGCATTTATGCCATTATGGCCTACATGCAGCTGTTCCAAAATCTTACATCTCAGTTCCCCAGGCACCACCACTCTATTCCTATACAAAAGTACATCCTGGTGAATACTAAGGTCAGCCTTCACTGCAGCATACTCTGACAATAACAAATTATCATTCCAACCATATTTGACATATTTCAACAACAGACTTAATTTGGGATCTCTACCAGTTGCCTTCCTAATAGTCTGGAATGAAATATCCTCAAAAGACATAGCTTCCACCAGGTTAACATACTCCACTGGAATACTGGAATTTAATTCTTCTGTCACAGGCAATCTACTTAATGCATCAGCTACTACATTATCCTTGCCTGGCTTAAACTCTAAATCATACTCAAACTGTGAGAGTAGTAATGCCCATCTTTGAATTCTAGCATTGGCATTAACTGGAACTTGCTTACCTCTGCCAAACAATCCTAGCAGGGGTTTATGATCTGTTCTAGCAAGAAATTTCCTCCCCAGCAGAAAATACCTCAGTTTCTTTACAGCAAATACCAAAGCTAAAGCTTCTTTATCTAACTGAGAATAATTCTGTTCCGCAGGAGATAACTTCTTGCTAGCAAAATATACTACTTTATCCTGACCATCTACTTCCTGTAATAATACACAACCCACTCCTACTGGGGAAGCATCTACCTCCAGTTTTAATGGGAGTCTACCTGTAAAATTAGTGAGCACTGGAGAATTGATCAATTCCTGCTTAATATTCCTGAATGCATTTTCCTCTCTTGCTGCCCACTTAAATCTAGCCCCTTTTTTCAACAATTCATACAAGGGTGCTAATTTTGTTGAAAAGTTCTTCACAAACTTACAAAAATATGTAACCATCCCAACAAAAGACTGTACTTCCCCAACTGATGTTGGGGCTGGGGCATCTATTATAGCAGCTACATTTTTGTGAGAAGGAGTAAAGCCCTTACCTGAAATATGGTACCCCAGGTATTCAATGGCCTTGGTCTTCAACGTTGTTTTTCCCTTATTAATCTTCACATTGTGCTTTTGCAAAAGATTCAAAACTTGTTCTAATCTAGCATCATGCACTTCCTCATTCTCTCCACATACAATAATGTCATCTAAAAAACTAGCCACACCTTCAATGTTAACTAACAACTGGGACATGAATCTCTGAAAAATTGCTGGAGACGAGGAGAGTCCAAAAGGAAGTCTTTTATACTTAAATAACCCCTTGTGGGTATTAATCACTAACAATTTCTGGCTCTCCTCCTCTACAGGAATTTGCAAGTAAGCATCCTTCAGGTCAATCTTAGAAAAAATTGCTCCCTTGCAGACCACTGACAATAACTCATCTATCTTAGGTAAAGGGTACTTCTCACAGTGTATGCGGTTGTTCAGTTCCTTGAAGTCTGCACAGATTCTCAAGGATTTCCGGTCTGCCTTCAACACTGGTACAATTGGGGCTGCCCACTCACTATGTGTAATTGGCTCTAAGATGCCTTCTGCCACATGCTTTTCCAGGGCTGATTCTACCAATTGCTTGTAATGAAACGGCACTGTTCTTGCCTTGAAAAATTTAGGTGAAGCCCCACTTTTCAGGTGAATTTTTGCAACCATGCTATTAATTGGCTTATCTGCCTCCACTGAATATTTATCTAACATTTGTTCGGCACTTTTAATTGTTTTAACTATCGACAATTCATCTAGGCCCGCCAGAAAATTCCCACTTTTTCCATGAGATCCTTACCACATAGGCTAGGATTATGTGAATCCACTACATAAAAATCTTGAACAATTTCTTTTCCATTATAACCTACTTTTGCCGACACCTTGCCATAGACCTTAATCGGTACATTATCATAAGCACTTAAAGATTTTTTACCTGGTTTTACATTCAATTGCAAGGTATCTGCCCAATCTCTAGACAATGTTGACACTGCCGCACCAGTGTCCAGTTCCAAGGGAACTAACTTCCCATTAATTACAAAATTCACCACTTGTGACTTCACTGAACATACCTTTTCTTTCACCGAATATAGTCGGTTTTCCTCACCTGCAGCTTCTTCAGACGGTTTACCTTCCTCTACCGCCTTGACTACAGTACCACTACCTCTTCTTCCTGCATTACCTGGTCGTCTCCTCTCCCAGGCCTTGTTGTTCCTGTTCAGAAATTCCCTACACACTCTCTGCAAGTGTCCCTCCTTGTTACAAAAGTTGCATATATATGCACGAAACTTGCACTTGCTACTTATGTGCCTGTATCCACAGTGTTTGCATCTGGTCTGGCCCTGTACGACCATAATTTCCTGAGTAGAAGTCTTACTTCCAAAAGCCCTTTCCAGGTTCAATATCTTCTCGAGCACTGTCCATGAAGTCATCGATTGTAGATCCAAATTTTCTGCCACCAGGTTAGGGAAATAATTCTCATTTTCCACTGCCATGAACAACTGGTCCCTAACCCTACCGTCCAACTGTGCTCCGAAGTTGCAGAGGTTAGCCAAAGCCTTCAACTCCACAAATAAATCCTGTACTGATTCGTGCTGCTTTTTCGTCCTCTTCTGGAAATCCATCAAACTCCTGTGATATGATGGTTTCACCACATACTGACGTTTAAGCAGAGCAATCAGGTCTACATAGGTCTTCGTGTGCGGTAGCTCCGGTGCACACAAATTTCCGAGAACACTATATGCTTCCGAGCCCAGTGAAACTAAGAGTACCGCTTTCTTGTTGGCGTCCTCCTTAATCTCCCGGCAATGAAAGTGTACTTCCAGCAGGCTGAGCCACAGGTCCAACGAGATCTTGGCAGTGTTTAACGGCTCCATTGACATGAGCGGCGTAGTCATTGTCACGGTGGTAGCACACTGTACTCGTATGCGAAGCGTCCACTCGTCCACACAACGTACCCTGCTCTCTCTTGATCCTCACACCACGTCTCGTACCCAGGCTCTCTGCCTGAGATGTTTAATCCTCGTCGCCACTGTAATGGTTGTGGTCAGAGAAACAATCTTCGTCCTCATGGTTTTATTCTCCGCCAGTAACAACAAAACAAATATCAGGTACATGAAATATTGTTAACAAGATCATAAACAAAAGAGCATCTGCTCCAAACATGCTACCTCCAACATCTGTAGTACTCAATCCCAACAGTGATCCAGAATAATATTGTGCAAGTCGCTTTTGTTGGCTCCATGGGGAACATCTAGTCGATACTCATGTGCTAGAGTTTGTAATTCTGTTTTCCCGGCACGAATTAAGTTCCCTACTTTACTTGCTGGATCGCTACGAAATGCTGGGAGACGAAACATTTTGAGATAGCAAATAAATGTACAGCGAATATACTTGTGATATTATAAGTGTCAGTAACAGGATGACGTGGCAACTGGTAACTGTCCTGTGGAAATTCAATTATTAATGTAAAAACAATTAACGTTAATATTAAATGGTAAATGATTATTCAATCAAAATCGTAGGAAATCGTGTACCCGGCACTCAATATACGAGAATAAGGGCAAGAAAATCCTACTAAATAAATGAAACTGATAGTTTCAAAAACAAATGAAACTTTTAATTGTTTCAAACGTGAAAGGCTGTCCAAGAATGTACGGATACCTTGCCGGGTCTCTATAGGACTGAAGCAAGAGGTTTTCTACTTAATTAAATGATACTTACAGAATTAGCGTTCTTTGTGCTCTGAAAAAAGAAGCAAATTCCCTACCAATAAATATCATCATCTCTGACCGACGTGTAGGTGTGCGAGTGTCAACTGCTGACGAGAACTGCTGTTGAGGTCCGAACTCAACAGCGTAGTCCGTGCTAGAGGAACTATGGCCCTCTGCATCCTCCTTAGGACTGATTGCAGAAGACAGGGTACGTGTCCCGAAGACAAATCAAAGTACCAGGGTACCAAAGGGGATGATCTGTCGTAAATGAGAAATATTCTAGGGACGAAAAAGGTGGAATACACGAGAAATAACACTGAGGGATGAACGACCAATTAAGAGAGTGACTGAGGCCTCCAGGCACCACGTAATCTACAGTTATTCAACACTCACAATATGTTACCCTCGGAATGCACAAAATACACAGCACCATATAAATATTAAAAGTTATGAAAATATTGACAAGCAACTGTATCAAAGTCAAGTACACTTACCACAAATTGATGTTCTAGTATCAGTACCTGAGTGAGGCTCCTAGGACAGGCCCCCATAAAATGTGGTGAAAAAAAGTGTGTGTAGGTGTTCGGCAGTCCTTCCAATGGCTGGTGTCAATGCCAATCACATTTCCAAAAAAAAAAAACTAGACTGCATGGCTGTTGCCTCCTGTGGTCAAGTAAAAGGGAAAAACACGCAAAACAAATCGAATGAACAATGAAACTTTAATTAACTTGAAAACAAATATGAACAATGAAACATTAATTAACTTGAAAAAAAATATGAACAATGAAACTTTAATTAACTTGAAAACAAATATGAACAAAAATAATCCCCTGACTATGTACAGTGCGAAAAAAAACAAAATTACAAAGTCAAAAAATAATATAAAATAAAACAATAGTTATGTTACTCTACAACGAACAAGACAAAAATGAATTAAAAGGTGCTGAGAATAAAGCGCTGGCTGAAAACATCCACTATTACACAGAGAGTATTAGATAGTTGTATCAGCTTTGAGAGTACAGAATATTCTAAAACCAATGGCTTGTGCACGCTCAGTCATCGGCTATGCAGATGGCGCTCAAGTCGAGTGCAGACGCCGATTCACCAATAGGAAGCTTGCTGGCTGGAATTGGCAGTTTGGAGATCGACAGGGGTGAAGTGGCAACAGCGATGAGGGGGGAGTGGAGTGAGCGATATGTATATGGTACGCATACTCCCTGAATAAACGTAATCTACTAAATATGTACTACTCTTGATTGTAGTATCAGATGTTGCAGATGTACTGAAGTAACATCATGATAGGAAGGAGCAGGCCAAATCTCTCTTGAAGGAGATTATCGTAACAATATATATATATATATATATATATATATATATATATATATATATATATATATATATATATATATATATATATATATATATATATATATATATATATATTAGTATATTTTGGTAGCAGTCTTTCCTGTAGACATATGTTATTAAATATGACCGAAAAAGTAAGATTAATAATTCTAACACGAATTTTCTCAATTTTCCTAATGTTTCTTTTTACTGATGACGGTAAATTAAAAATCAATTTTCCAAAATTCATTCTTTATTTCTAGTCTGACGCGACACTTGAGCGCGTTTCGTAAAACTTATTACATTTTCAAAGACTTTTAGTTTATCTACACAACTTATGCTTTATGAAACAAACATTGGCTCTTATACCTGCATTTGGGTGAGGTGATATAATACATTAGTGGGGTGAAACACAGAACATGGAAAACGGGGTATAGATTTGTTGAAGTAGAAGTCGGGTCCCAATAGAACTGCAGAAGGCCTATTGGCCCATATTTCTTGATGTTTCTATATTGGAGCGGAGTCTTGAAGTGGGTAGAATATAGTTGTATGTTAATTGGCTGTTGATTGCTGGTGTTGACTTCTTGATGTGTAGTGCCTCGCAGATGTCAAGCCGCCTGTTGTCACTGTATCTATCGATGATTTCTGTGTTGTTTGTTAAGATTTCTCTGGTGATGGTTTCGTTGTAGGAAGAGAGTATATGTTCCTTAATGGAGCCCTGTTGCTTATGCATTGTTAAACGCCTGGAAAGAGATGTTGTTGTCTTGCCTATATACTGAGTTTTTTGGGGCTTACAGTCCCCAAGAGGACATTTGAAGGCATAGACGACGTTTGTCTCTTTGAAAGCGTTCTGCTTTGTGTCTGGAGAGTTTCTCATGAGTAGGTTGGCAGTTTTCTTGGTTTTATAGTAAATCGTTAGTTGTATCTTCTGATTTTTGTCTGTAGGGATAACATTTCTATTAACAATATCTTTCAGGACCCTTTCCTCCGTTTTATGAGCTGTGGAGAAGAAGTTCCTGTAAAATAATCTAATAGGGGGTATAGGTGTTGTATTAGTTGTCTCTTCAGAGGTTGCATGGCGTTTTACTTTCCTTCTTATGATGTCTTCAATGAAACCATTGGAGAAGCCGTTGTTGACTAGGACCTGCCTTACCCTACAGAGTTCTTCGTCGACTTGCTTCCATTCTGAGCTGTGGCTGAGAGCACGGTCGACATAAGCGTTAACAACACTCCTCTTGTACCTATCTGGGCAGTCACTGTTGGCATTTAGGCACAATCCTATGTTTGTTTCCTTAGTGTAGACTGCAGTGTGGAAACCTCCGCTCCTTTCCATGACTGTTACATCTAGAAAGGGCAGCTTCCCATCCTTCTCCATCTCGTAAGTGAAACGTAACACAGAATTCTGCTCAAACGCCTCTTTCAGCTCCTACAGATGTCTGACATCAGGTACCTGTGTAAAAATGTCGTCAACATACCTGCAGTATATGGCCGGTTTCAAGTTCAAGTCGACTAAGACTTTTTCCTCGATAGTACCCATGTAGAAGTTTGCAAACAGGACGCCTAGGGGAGAACCCATAGCGACCCCATCTACTTGCTTATACATGTGCCCATCCGGGCTCAAGAAGGGTGCCTCCTTAGTACAAGCTTGGAGTAGTTTCCTCAGGATATTTTCTGGCACGTCAAGGGGAGTACAGGCCGGGTCTCGATACACTCGGTCCAATATCATCCCGATTGTTTCATCCACAGGTACGTGGTGAACAGTGATTCTACGTCCAACGAGGCTCTTATCCCTGTGGCCCGTGTTCCCCGTAGTAAGTCAACAAATTCCTTCGGGGATTTCAGGCTGAAGTTGCACGGGACATAAGGAGTCAGTAAGCCGTTGAGTCGTTTCGCCAGTCTGTACGTGGGTGTGGGTATCTGGCTGATAATTGGCCGAAGTGGGTTTCCAGGCTTATGCGTCTGACGTTTCATACGCATATCCAGGTTTATATTCTCCAATAACTTTGGCAGGTGGAGTCCGGATTTCTTGGCATTCACAGTTCAATCAATTGTTGACCTTTGTTTTCAATTCGGCTGTAGTGTCCTTCGTTCCCCTTGGAACCCTTTGGAATTTAGTTTGGTCAGAGAGTATGTGGTTCATTTTCGCCAGACATTCGTCTTTCTTAAGGATGACGTATATTGGCGACTTGTCGCCTCTCCTGACATCTAACTCCTTGTTCTCACGAAGGCTCTTGGCTGCCCCACTAATGTATTACATCACCTCACCCAAATGCAGGTATAAGAGCCAATGTTTGTTTCATAAAGCATAAGTTGTGTAGATAAACTAAAAGTCTTTGAAAATGTAATAAGTTTTACGAAACGCGCTCACGTGTCGCGTCAGACTAGAAATAAAGAATGAATTTGGAGAATTGATTTTTAAATTACCGTCATCAGTAAAAAGAAACATAAGGAAAATTGAGAAAATTCGTGGTAGAGTTATTAATCTTACGTTTTTCGGTCATATTTAATAATATATATATATATATATAAGATATAGATATAGATATATACACTGTATATATATATATATATATATATATATATCTATATATATATCTATATATCTATATATATATATATATCTATATATATATATATATGCCAACCAAGCCTGAATGGTCCCCAGGACTAGATACAACTGAAAACTCACACCCCAGAAGTGACTCGAACCCATACTGCCAGGAGCAACGGCAACTGGTATGTACAGGGACGCCTTAATCCGCTTGACCATCACGACCGGACATAAGGAAGTGATAGCCGGAGCTATATGAACCACTTCCCCGCCCCGCCGGCACTCGGATGGTAATCTTGGGCATAGCATTTTATCAAATCACCTCATTTTTTGGGGCAACACGTGAGGAACACAAATGCAAACAAGCCTGAATGGTCCCCAGGACTAGATACAACTGAAAACTCACACCCCCAGAAGTGACTCGAACCCATACTGCCAGGAGCAACGCAACTGGTATGTACAGGGACGCCTTAATCCGCTTGACCATCACGACCGGACATAAGGAAGTGATAGCCGGAGCTATATGAACCACTTCCCCGCCCCGCCGGCACTCGGATGGTAATCTTGGGCATAGCATTTTATCAAATCACCTCATTTTTTGGGGCAACACGTGAGGAACACAAATGCAAACAAGCCTGAATGGTCCCCAGGACTAGATACAACTGAAAACTCACACCCCAGAAGTGACTCGAACCCATGTTCCTTATGTCCGGTCGTGATGGTCAAGCGGATTAAGGCGTCCCTGTACATACCAGTTGCGTTGCTCCTGGCAGTATGGGTTCGAGTCACTTCTGGGGTGTGAGTTTTCAGTTGTATCTAGTCCTGGGGACCATTCAGGCTTGTTTGCATTTGTGTTCCTCACGTGTTGCCCCAAAAAATGAGGTGATTTGATAAAATGCTATGCCCAAGATTACCATCCGAGTGCCGGCGGGGCGGGGAAGTGGTTCATATAGCTCCGGCTATCACTTCCTTATGTCCGGTCGTGATGGTCAAGCGGATTAAGGCGTCCCTGTACATACCAGTTGCGTTGCTCCTGGCAGTATGGGTTCGAGTCACTTCTGGGGTGTGAGTTTTCAGATATATATATATATATATATATATATATAATTAGTATATTTTGGGTAGCAGTCTTTCCTGTAGACATATAATATATTATTAAATATGACAGAAAAAGTAAGATTAATAATTCTAACATGAATTTTCTCTATTTCTTATGTTTTTTTTCACTGTTAATGGTAATTGAAAAATCAGTTCTCCAAAATTCATTTTATTTTCTAGTCTGACGCGACGCTAGAACGCGTTTCGTAATAACTTATTACATTTTCAAAGACTTTAGGTTACACACACACAGCTAACACTAAACAGAGTTTAAACAGCTTTCATTTCATACCTGCATTTCGGTGAGGTGATATGTTACAATAGTTTTGGATGAGTGAAAACAAACTTTCAACACAAGCCAGAACACGAAACAATGGGTATAAGCTAAAGGGAAGAATGGAAGTAACTGCAGAGGGCCTATTGGCCCATATTTCTTGATGCTTCTGTATTGGAGCGGAGTCTTGAAGTGGGTAGAAAATAATTGTGCATTAATTGGCTGTTGATTGCTGGTGTTGACTTCTTAATGTGTAGTGCTTCACAGATGTCAAGGCGCCTGTTATCGCTGTATCTATCGATGATTTCCGTGTTTTTTGTTAAGACTTCTCTGGTGATGGTCTGGTTGTGGGAAGAGATTATATGTTCCTTAATGGAGCCGTTGCTTATGCATTGTTAATCGCCTGGAAAGAGATGTTGTTGTCTTGCCTATATACTGAGTTCTTTGAGGCTTACAGTCCCCAAGTGGGCATTTGAAGGCATAGACGACATTGGTCTCTTTCAAAGCGTTCTG
>WNGS01002126.1:13425-30010 GCA_020271785.1 Procambarus virginalis
TGGTGAGTGACAGTGACGGGGCTGGTGAGTGACAGTGACGGTGCTGGTGAGTGAGTGACGGTGCTGATGAGTGACAGTGACGGGGCTGATGAGTGACAGTGACGGTGCTGATGAGTAACAGTGACGGGACTGGTGAGTGACGGTGACGGGGCTGCTGAGTGACAGTGAGGGGCTAGTGAGTGACGGGGCTATTGAGTGACAGTGACGGGGCTGCTGAGTGACGGTGACGGGGCTGGTGAGTGACAGTGACGGGGCTGGTGAGTGACGGTGACGGGGCTGGTGAGTGACGGTGACGGGGCTGGTGAGTGACAGTGACGGGGCTAGTGAGTGACAGTGACGGGGCAGGTGAGTGACAGTGACGGGGCTGGTGAGTGACAGTGACGGGGCTGGTGAGTGACAGTGACGAGGCTGGTGAGTGACAGTGACGTGGCTGGTGAGTGACAGTGACGGGGCTGGTGAGTGACAGTGACGAGGCTAGTGAGTGACAGTGACGGGGCTGGTGAGTGACAGTGATGGGGCTGGTGAGTGAGTGACGGGGCTGGTGAGTGACAGTGACGAGGCTGGTGAGTGACGGTGACGGGGCTGGTGAGTGACGTGACGGGGCTGGTGAGTGACAGTGACGGGGCTGGTGAGTGACAGTGACGGGGCTGGTGAGTGACAGTGACGAGGCTGGTGAGTGACAGTGACGGGCAGAGTGCTGCGGCAGTGAGTGACAGTGACGGGGCTGGTGAGTGACAGTGACGGGGCTGGTGAGTGGACCAGTAGACGGGGCTGGTGAGTGACGGTGACGGGGCTGGTGAGTGGACAGGGCTAGTGAGTGGACAGTGACGGGGCTAGTGAGTGACAGTGACGGGGCTGGTGAGTGACAGTGATGGGGCTGGTGAGTGACAGTGACGGGGCTGGTGAGTGACGTGACGCTGTAGTCGTGGGTCGGTGAGTGACGGTGACGGGGCTTATGAGTGACGGGGTCGGTGAGTGACGGTGACGGGGCTAGTAAGTGACAGTGACGGGGCCGGTGAGTGACGGTGACGGGCTGATGAATGAGTGTCGGCGCTGGTGAGTGACGGTCCGTCGGGCTGGTGAGTGACGGTGACGGGCTTGGTGAGTGACGGTGACGGGTCTGGTGAGTGACGGTGACGGGCTGGTGAGTGGACGGTGACGGAGCTGGTGAGTGACGGTGACGGGCTGGTGAGTGACGTGACGGTGCTGGTGAGTGACGGTGCTGGTGAGTGACGGTGACGGGGCTGGTGAGTGACAGGACGGGGCTGGTGAGTGACGGTGACGGAGCTGGTGGTGACAGTGACGGGAGACTGGTGAGTGACAGTGACGGGGCTGGTGGCAGTAGACCACGTACTGAGGCTATGGTGAGTGACAGTGACGTGGCTGGTGAGTGACAGTGACGGGGCCGGGGAGTGACGGTGACGGGGCTGGTGGAGTGACGGTGACGGGGCTGGTGAGTGACAGTGACGGGGGGTGCGTGAGGATGAGTGACAGTGACGGGGCTGGTGAGTGACGTGGCTGGTGAGTGACAGTGACGAGGCTGGTGAGTGACAGTGACGGGGCTGGTGAGTGACAGTGACGGGGTGGTGCGGCCTGGTGAGTGACAGTGACGAGGCTGGTGAGTGACAGTGACGGGGCTGGTGAGTGACGGTGACGGGGCTGGTGAGTGACAGTGACAGGGCTAGTGAGTGACAGTGACGGGGCTGGTGAGTGACAGTGACAGGGCTGGTGAGTGAGTGACGGGGCAGGTGAGTGACAGTGACGGGGCTGGTGAGTGACAGTGACGGGGGCTGGGTGAGTGACAGTGGACCGGGCTGGTGAGTGACGGGGCTGGTGAGTTACGGGGCCGGTGAGTGACGGGGCCTGGTGAGTACGGGGCCGGTGAGTGACAGTGACGAGGCCGGTGAGTGACAGTGACGAGGCCGGTGAGTGACAGTGACGAGGCTGGTGAGTGACGGTGACGGGGCTGGTGAGTGGACAGGAGAGGCTCCAGCGCCTCCCAAGCCTCTGTCCAAACCGTAAAGTGATTGACAGATGTGAAATTGGTTTCTTCACCATTATTTTCACGGTGTAATTGTCTAATGACTCGCTGTTTATGTTTTATTGTTGTGAAAATTGGACAGTTAGTGTGTCAATAAAGAGTGGAATGGGAGGTAAAAATGGTTTCAAATATTCAGGTGTGCACAGGTGTGTGCGGCTTGTACAGGTGTGTGGGCTTGTACACGGTGATGTGAGGCTTTGTACAGGTGTGTGAAGGCTTGTACAGGTGTGTGAGGCTTGTACAGGTGTGTGTGGCTTGTATAGGTGTGTGAGGCTTGTTCAGGTGTGTGAGGATTGTACAGGTGTGTGAGGCTTGTACAGGTGTGTGAGGCTTGTACAGGTGGGTGAGGCTTGTACAGGTGTGTGAGTGTTGTACAGGGTGTTGAGGCGTTGTTCAGGGTGCGGTGTGTGTACAAGGTGTGTATTGAAGAGCATAAGATGAAATGAGACTGAAAAGTAGCAGAAGGTTTTCTGACAATGCAGTTATAACAAGGAAATTGATTAATACAGATTGTATTTCACGACCCAATAGACCCTTCCCCACACCACCTTACTCGTACCCCTCCCGGCCCCCACCAAGCAACTCTAGACAAGAACTAAGCCACACACCAAAGAGAGTGGGCTTTACAGTGACATTCTCAAACATAGATGGCATTACAAAATAAAGCAAATGAAATTGAGGAAAGCTCACAAAAAGAAAATATAGATGTAATTGCACTCACATAAACTAAACTAAGGGTCAAAATGACCCTTAGTTTAATGACCCTTAGACTACTTTAGTGTAACAAAAAGAGGGTTGGGAAGGAGTGGGTCTGCTCATAACAAAGCAATATTGATTGCTGATGGTTTTCTCAGGCTTAGAAGGGCTCAGAGCCTACATATTAATAGCACCATGGTAATTGTAGGACCAAAGATAGTAGTAGTGATATATAACCCTGAATTAAATGAACATAAGTTCCAGACAGGAGCATGACAGAAACAACATGGCAATCATTACTATAATAGAACCTTGTAGAAATGTATCCAAACTCCTATTAATGGGAGACTTCAACCTTGGAAAGATAGAGTGGGAGAACAAAGACCCACATGAGGCACACATGGAGAGCTAAACGTCTGGATGTGACGAGACAATGTTATAAACCAGGCCTATCGGAGGACCCACAAGAATGTCAGGTGTCTACAAGGCAGCTAGACATCACCTGATAGTCACACTGAAACAGAAAGTAGGGGAATGAGTCCCAGAAAGGGGCCAGGAATGAGTCCCAGAGTGTGAGAAGAGGTCAGAGATAGTATGAATATGAAATAGCAAATAAAGCTAAGACCCAAACTAATCTTTTGAGAAATGCTCCCCTCCCTGTCCGGCCTGTTGCTGCCATGAGGGGGCTTGGTGGGCGGCTGCTGGAGTGTGATGCTCCTTGGGATAGTCCTCTGGCCTTTTGTGACCTCATCTCCTGCTGCTGTCCTCATGAATTCTGCTAGGGCGACTTTTCATTTTCCTTATGTTTCAGTTCTTCTCCCCCCCCCCCCCTTTCCTTTCTAATGGTCATTTCCGCCGACCTTTTGGCTTGTTTGATTATTCTTTTGGCCTTCTTTTGTTTTGACGCCCTGGTGCTTGAGGAGACATACTCTTGCACCCGTAGAACTGTGGAACATGACGTCTCGAGCGAGGGGGACCCTTTTATTGTCAATCCTAATTTCGTCACTGAACCTGATCTCGACTGACTGACAGATCTTTAGGTGGCATTTGTGGGGTGTATACTTAAGATGCACCCCTAGGGGGCCCCGGCAAGATCGGCAACATGTCTCTTGTTGGGTGTTCTATCCTCTAATTGTGGCCCCATAGTGGGTATGGGGGTTACATTCGTGAATGAAAGTTTTTCTCTCGTTTTTGTCACATTCTGTTACTCCTGTACCTTCTCAGACTCGTGGGGTGGGCAACCAAGCCCCTGAGGCGGACTGGGTTGGAAGACCGGCTCTGTAATCCCCGCTGCATTGGGCCCCGACCTTGCTCCTACTTTGACCCTCCTGACTACTCCCCTCAGTTCCCCTCTCTCATCTGTGGTTGGGTCGAGCCACAACCCCCAGTGGTGACCACCTCGTCCCCTGCACGGCTCTGTTTCTCATTGTGACTAATGTGCCTTTTAACCCCTCTCTTTGTGGGGGTTCTCAACGCCGTCCCCACGGCTGCACGCAATCCCTTCCCGTACTAATGCGTACCAAGCCTTGTTTGGTCGCACTTCGTAGGCCAATTACTTTGATCTCCTACCTCCAGATTCTACATATCCTGACGATTTCTCCCTCCATAGCACCTTCTTGATTCAGTAGATGCCTCTGTTACTTCAACCCCAACTGTCTTGGTACACGTGTCGTTGCTGCTCCTTCTCAGGATGCAGCCTCCCGCTTGGCTGCCTTATCCTGCCTTGGCAAGACCCCCATTCGGTTCTCCAAGAATGTTCAGTTGAATGCCAGTATTGGCACTGTTTCTCCTCCCACCCCATGTTGCAACCGGTGTTTGGAATCTACCGGACTGCCACAAAGATATTCAGCATATCCTCGAAGCCCAGGGCCATTCGTCCTCCAGGTAGACACGTTTACTCGTCCCCCCTCGTGGTCGTCGCCGTCAGCCTCTTTGGATTGTGAAGATTATCTTTGATGGTAGGACCTTTCTGCCCTCTGTCATTCTTGCTGGTGCCAGATGCTCTGTCCAGGAGTACATTCCCTCTCCTCGGCGCTGTAATAAGTGCTGGAGGTTTGGGCATGGAGCCCTCCGATGCTACAGTACTCTCTCTCCCCCTTGTGTTGAGACAAAGGTCACTCTCATCGGAGTGCACTTTTCCAGAGCTCGCTGCCTCAATTGTGGTGAGGCCCACCCTACCTTCTCCTGCGCATGTGTACATTACAAACATGAGGCAGCCGTCCTCACTTTGAAGCACCGGGATCGTTCGTCTTTTCCTGAGGCGAGTCACCAAGTTCGCCATATCCCCCCTTTCCCTGGTATCTTCTTTCTCTCCTCTGTCTCTTAGTTCCCTACGCCGCCTGTCTGTGTGGGCTGATGTCCATTACTCTCCCAGCAATCGTCGTGTTGTGTTGCTCTCGTTCTTCTTCTCGTATTGAGACGCTTAGAATCTGTTGCCCAGTACGTGTTGCTGGGACGCCTGTCCTCTTTGAGTCAGAAGCGAAAGTCTGGCTCATCTCCTTCCTCCTTACCGGCAGGTAAGAAGGCTTTGCTTTGCTTCCTTGCCCCCTACCTCTGACTCTTTCGCTCCATCCTCTCCCGTTTCAGTGGTTGCGCCCCCCTGTTCCTGCTATGGAGGTTTCTTTGTCCCCCGCTTCCCTCTCGGTTGCTGCCCTTGCTGAGCTGCATTCCCTGTTTCTGCCCCTCCTGCTGCTGTCCTTGACCCTCTGTTGTTCCCTGGTGGGATGTGGACTGTGCTCAGGCTGTCCGCTGTAAGCATGCAGGCTGGAAGAGAGACAGCCGCCGGCAGACGGCTGATTCTTTCCTTTTGTTTCGGAAGGCAAGTGCGGTGGCCCGTACAGCTAAGAGTGAGTGTTGAAGTCTTATGTTTCCATCATTACGTCCGAAACTCCTCTGCCGCAGATCTGGAAGCGTTTCCACCAGATAGCGGGGTAAATTCGTTCCCGATGTCCTCGATGGTCCTTCACCTCCGTGGTACTCTTGTGGCGGACCCGTGCAGGTCGCGACCGAACTGGTTCCCACTTTCTTCTATTAGCTCTGGTTCTCATCTTCCTCAATCTTTCATTCTTCGTAAACCGGTTGCATCCAGGAGGAGATGGATCGCGTAGGTTTTTATTACCATTAATTAATTAATTACCATTAGGTTTTAATTACCATTAAAACAGACCCGATATTCCCCGTTGGTGCACCAACTAGGCTCCCTCTTCCCCCATTATGTAGGGAAGGCGGGAAATGGGTAAGGATGGGTGAGAAGGGAGGATGAGGTTTGAGGATGTAGCTGGAGAGAGGAAGGAGGGATGAATGCGTCTCATCAGCTCATCTGATGAGACAATACTCACAAGGACGCTGCTTCTCATTCTCTCGTGTGTGTGAGTCTTCCTCTGTAGGAGTCTGTAACAACCTCAGCCGAAGGTTACATGAATATTGTCCATCAGTGGGGCCAATAACCGCCTTGTTACCGCCTCACAGCAATTATTGATCAGTAAATGAGTGGAGGCGAAGGACAGACCTAATACAGAATGTGTAACTGTATTAAAACCAAAATTTCGGATGTAATCTAAATACTTTCTCAAGGTGCTGTATTAAGTGTTCTCAAGGTGTTGTATTAAGTGTTCTCAAGGTGTTGTATTAAGTGTTCTCAAGGTGCTGTATTAAGTGTTCTTAAAGTGCTGTATTAAATGTTCTTAAGATGCTGTATTAAGTGTTCTCAAGGTGCTGTATTAAGTGTTCTCAAGGTGCTGTATTAAGTGTTCTCAAGGTGCTGTATTAAATGTTCTTAAGGTGCTGTATTAAGTGTTCTCAAGGTGCTGTATTAAGTGTTCTCAAGGTGCTGTATTAAGTGTTCTTAAGGTGCTGTATTAAGTGTTCTCAAGGTGTTGTATTAAGTGTTCTCAAGGTGTTGTATTAAGTGTTCTCAAGGTGCTGTATTAAATGTTCTTAAGGTGCTGTATTAAGTGTTCTCAAGGTGTTGTATTAAGTGTTCTCAAGGTGTTGTATTAAGTGTTCTCAGGTGCTGTATTAAATGTTCTCAAGGTGCTGTATTAAGTGTTCTCAAGGTGTTGTATTAAGTGTTCTCAAGGTGTTGTATTAAGTGTTCTCAAGGTGTTGTATTAAGTGTTCTCAAGGTGTTGTATTAAGTGTTCTCAAGGTGCTGTATTAAGTGTTCTCAAGGTGCTGTATTAAATGAACGGAACAAGAGTGCAAGTTGTTGCGTTCATATGTCTTGTTTCAGGGGGCGTCCGTTATTACTGTTGTTGTCGTCACTCCCCAGGGACTCCCTAGGGACTCCCCCAGGGACTCCCCCAGGGACTCCCTAGGGACTCCCCCAGGGACTCCCCCAGGGACTCCCTAGGGACTCCCCCAGGGACTCCCTAGGGACTCCCCCAGGGACTCCCCCAGGGACTCCCTAGGGACTCCCCCAGGGACTCCCTAGGGACTCCCCCAGGGACTCCCTAGGGACTCCCCCAGGGACTCCCCCAGGGACTCCCTAGGGACTCCCCCAGGGACTCCCTAGGGACTCCCCCAGGGACTCCCTAGGGACTCCCCCAGGGACTCCCTAGGGACTCCCCCAGGGACTCCCCCAGGGACTCCCTAGGGACTCCCCCAGGGACTCCCTAGGGACTCCCCCAGGGACTCCCTAGGGACTCCCCCAGGGACTCCCTAGGGACTCCCCCAGGGACTCCCTAGGGACTCCCCCAGGGACTCCCTAGGGACTCCCCCAGGGACTCCCCCAGGGACTCCCTAGGGACTCCCCAGGGACTCCCTAGGGACTCCCCCAGGGACTCCCTAGGGACTCCCCCAGGGACTCCCTAGGGACTCCCCAGGGACTCCCCCAGGGACTCCCCCAGGGACTCCCCCAGGGACTCCCCCAGGGACTCCCCCAGGGACTCCCTAGGGACTCCCCCAGGGACTCCCTAGGGACTCCCCCAGGGACTCCCTAGGGACTCCCCAGGGACTCCCCCAGGGACTCCCTAGGGACTCCCCCAGGGACTCCCTAGGGACTCCCCCAGGGACTCCCTAGGGACTCCCCCAGGGACTCCCTAGGGACTCCCCCAGGGACTCCCTAGGGACTCCCCCAGGGACTCCCTAGGGACTCCCCCAGGGACTCCCTAGGGACTCCCCCAGGGACTCCCCCAGGGACTCCCTAGGGACTCCCCCAGGGACTCCCCCAGGGACTCCCTAGGGACTCCCCCAGGGACTCCCCCAGGGACTCCCTAGGGACTCCCCCAGGGACTCCCTAGGGACTCCCCCAGGGACTCCCTAGGGACTCCCCAGGGACTCCCTAGGGACTCCCCCAGGGACTCCCCCAGGGACTCCCCCAGGGACTCCCCCAGGGACTCCCCCAGGGACTCCCTAGGGACTCCCCCAGGGACTCCCCCAGGGACTCCCCCAGGGACTCCCCAGGGGCTCCCTTAGGGACTCTCCAAGGACTACCTAGGGACTCCCCCAGGGACTCCCCCAGGGACTCCCCAGGGACTCCCCAGGGACTCCCTTAGGGACTCCCCCAGGGACTCCCCCAGGGACTCCCCCAGGGACTCCCTAGGGACTCCCCCAGGGACTCCCTAGGGACTCCCCCAGGGACTCCCCAGGGACTCCCCCAGGGACTCCCCAGGGACTCCCCCAGGGACTCCCCCAGGGACTCCCCCAGGGACTCCCCAAGGACTCCCTAGGGACTCCCCCAGGGACTCCCCCAGGGACTCCCCCAGGGACTCCCTTAGGGACTCCCCCAGGGACTCCCCCAGGGACTCCCCAGGGACTCCCCAGGGACTCCCCCAGGGACTCCCCAGGGACTCCCCCAGGGACTCTCCCCAGGGACTCCCCCAGGGACTCCCTAGGGACTCGAGAGATACCACCGTCACTCTCACTGATCGGCCATATACCTTAAGTTAACCCAGGCATCGCTCATCACAAGCCTTAAGGAAGCCAGGGATGTAAAGGCTTCGCAAATGCTTAACAAATCCTGCCTGAGAAGAGCGAATAAGAGAACGGAGCTGTCCAAACGCCAGCACCTCGATAGCTAACTTTAAGGAGGCTGTGAATAGATGCCCAGGGTGAGATAACCACCCTCTTGTGTACTGGTAACTCACTGGTGGAGTGAGTTACCGCCCTAACTTGGGCAGCTGAGTACAGTGAGGGAGTTACGTGGCCAGATGTGGTACTCCTGTGTGATACACTTGGGGCAGTTACGGTGTGTACCGTCAAGTGGTGGAACTGGGAACACTTTGATGATTGTTAAGTCCTGCTAGTACTGGGGGTCACACTTGTACTGGGGGTCACACTTGTACTGGGGGTCACACTTGTACTGGGGGTCACACTTGTACTGGGGGTTACACTTGTACTGGGTCACACTTGTACTGGGGTCACACTTGTACTGGGTCACACTTGTACTGGGGTCACACTTGTACTGGGGTTACACTTGTACTGGGGTCACACTTGTACTGGGGGTTACACTTGTACTGGGGTCACACTTGTACTGGGTCACACTTGTACTGGGGTCACACTTGTACTGGGTCACACTTGTACTGGGGTCACACTTGTACTGGGGGTCACACTTGTACTGGGGGTCACACTTGTACTGGGGTCACACTTGTACTGGGGTCACACTTGTACTGGGGTCACACTTGTACTGGGTCACACGTGTACTGGGGTCACACTTGTACTGGGTCACACTTGTACTGGGTCACACTTGTACTGGGGTCACACTTGTACTGGGTTACACTTGTACTGGGGTCACACTTGTACTGGGTTACACTTGTACTGGGGTCACACTTGTACTGGGGTCACACTTGTACTGGGTCACACTTGTACTGGGGTCACACTTGTACTGGGGTCACACTTGTACTGGGGTCACACTTGTACTGGGGTCACACTTGTACTGGGGTCACACTTGTACTGGGGTCACACTTGTACTGGGGTTACACTTGTACTGGGTCACACTTGTACTGGGGTCACACTTGTACTGGGGTCACACTTGTACTGGGGTCACACTTGTACTGGGTCACACTTGTACTGGGGTCACACTTGTACTGGGTCACACTTGTACTGGGTCACACTTGTACTGGGGTCACACTTGTACTGGGTCACACTTGTACTGGGTCACACTTGTACTGGGGTCACACTTGTACTGGGTCACACTTGTACTGGGGTCACTCCTGTACTGGGGTCACACTTGTACTGGGGTCACACTTGTACTGGGGTCACACTTGTACTGGGGTCACACTTGTACTGGGGTCACACTTGTACTGGGGTCACACTTGTACTGGGGGTCACACTTGTACTGGGGTCACACTTGTACTGGGGTCACACTTGTACTGGGGTCACTCCTGTACTGGGTCACACTTGTACTGGGGTCACACTTGTACTGGGGTCACACTTGTACTGGGGTCACACTTGTACTGGGGTCACACTTGTACTGGGTCACACTTGTACTGGGGGTCACACTTGTACTGGGTCACACTTGTACTGGGGTCACACTTGTACTGGGGTCACACTTGTACTGGGTCACTCCTGTACTGGGGTCACACTTGTACTGGGTCACACTTGTACTGGGTCACACTTGTACTGGGTCACTCCTGTACTGGGGTCACACTTGTACTGGGGTCACACTTGTACTGGGTCACACTTGTACTGGGGTCACACTTGTACTGGGGTCACACTTGTACTGGGTCACACTTGTACTGGGGTCACACTTGTACTGGGGTCACACTTGTACTGGGGTCACACTTGTACTGGGGTCACACTTGTACTGGGGTCACACTTGTACTGGGGTCACACTTGTACTGGGTCACACTTGTACTGGGGTCACACTTGTACTGGGTCACACTTGTACTGGGGTCACTCCTGTACTGGGGTCACACTTGTACTGGGGTCACACTTGTACTGGGGTCACACTTGTACTGGGTCACACTTGTACTGGGTCACACTTGTACTGGGGTCACACTTGTACTGGGTCACTCCTGTACTGGGGTCACACTTGTACTGGGGTCACACTTGTACTGGGGTCACACTTGTACTGGGTCACACTTGTACTGGGTCACACTTGTACTGGGGTCACTCCTGTACTGGGGTCACACTTGTACTGGGGTCACACTTGTACTGGGTCACACTTGTACTGGGTCACACTTGTACTGGGGTCACACTTGTACTGGGGTCACACTTGTACTGGGGTCACACTTGTACTGGGTCACACTTGTACTGGGTCACACTTGTACTGGGGTCACACTTGTACTGGGTCACACTTGTACTGGGTCACACTTGTACTGGGTCACACTTGTACTGGGTCACACTTGTACTGGGTCACACTTGTACTGGGTCACACTTGTACTGGGTCACACTTGTACTTGGGTCACACTTGTACTGGGTCACACTTGTACTGGGGTCACACTTGTACTGGGGTCACACTTGTACTGGGTCACACTTGTACTGGGTCACACTTGTACTGGGTCACACTTGTACTGGGTCACACTTGTACTGGGTCACACTTGTACTGGGTCACACTTGTACTGGGGTCACACTTGTACTGGGTCACACTTGTACTGGGTCACACTTGTACTGGGTCACACTTGTACTGGGGTCACACTTGTACTGGGTCACACTTGTACTGGGTCACACTTGTACTGGGTCACACTTGTACTGGGGTCACACTTGTACTGGGGTCACACTTGTACTGGGGTCACACTTGTACTGGGTCACACTTGTACTGGGGTCACACTTGTACTGGGGTCACACTTGTACTGGGGTCACACTTGTACTGGGTCACACTTGTACTGGGGTCACACTTGTACTGGGGTCACACTTGTACTGGGGTCACTCCTGTACTGGGTCACACTTGTACTGGGTCACACTTGTACTGGGGTCACACTTGTACTGGGGTCACACTTGTACTGGGGTCACACTTGTACTGGGTCACACTTGTACTGGGGTCACACTTGTACTGGGGTCACACTTGTACTGGGGTCACACTTGTACTGGGGTCACACTTGTACTGGGGTCACTCCTGTACTGGGTCACACTTGTACTGGGTCACACTTGTACTGGGGTCACACTTGTACTGGGTCACACTTGTACTTGGGTCACACTTGTACTGGGGTCACACTTGTACTGTCACACTTGTACTGGGGTCACACTTTTACTGGGTCACACTTGTACTGGGTCACACTTGTACTGGGTCACACTTGTACTGGGGTCACACTTGTACTGGGTCACACTTGTACTGGGTCACACTTGTACTGGGGTCACACTTGTACTGGGGGTCACACTTGTACTGGGTCACACTTGTACTGGGTCACACTTGTACTGGGGTCACTCCTGTACTGGGTCACACTTGTACTGGGTCACACTTGTACTGGGTCACACTTGTACTGGGTCACACTTGTACTGGGTCACACTTGTACTGGGTCACACTTGTACTGGGTCACACTTGTACTGGGGTCACACTTGTACTGGGTCACACTTGTACTGGGGTCACACTTGTACTGGGTCACACTTGTACTGGGGTCACACTTGTACTGGGTCACACTTGTACTGGGTCACTCCTGTACTGGGGTCACACTTGTACTGGGTCACACTTGTACTGGGGTCACTTGTACTGGGTCACACTTGTACTGGGTCACACTTGTACTGGGGTCACACTTGTACTGGGGTCACTCCTGTACTGTGGTCACACTTGTACTGGGTCACTCCTGTACTGGGGGTCACACTTGTACTGGGTCACACTTGTACTGGGGTCACACTTGTACTGGGTCACACTTGTACTGGGGTCACTCCTGTACTGTGGTCACACTTGTACTGGGTCACACTTGTACTGGGTCACACTTGTACTGGGTCACACTTGTACTGGGGTCACACTTGTACTGGGGTCACACTTGTACTGGGGTCACACTTGTACTGGGGTCACACTTGTACTGGGGTCACACTTGTACTGGGGTCACACTTGTACTGGGGTCACACTTGTACTGGGTCACACTTGTACTGGGGTCACACTTGTACTGGGTCACACTTGTACTGGGGTCACACTTGTACTGGGGTCACACTTGTACTGGGGTCACACTTGTACTGGGTCACACTTGTACTGGGTCACACTTGTACTGGGTCACACTTGTACTGGGTCACACTTGTACTGGGTCACACTTGTACTGGGGTCACACTTGTACTGGGTCACACTTGTACTGGGGTCACACTTGTACTGGGGTCACACTTGTACTGGGGTCACACTTGTACTGGGTCACACTTGTACTGGGGTCACACTTGTACTGGGGTCACACTTGTACTGGGGTCACACTTGTACTGGGTCACACTTGTACTGGGGTCACACTTGTACTGGGGTCACACTTGTACTGGGTCACACTTGTATTGGGGTCACACTTGTACTGGGGTCACACTTGTACTGGGTCACACTTGTATTGGGGTCACACTTGTACTGGGGTCACACTTGTACTGGGTCACACTTGTACTGGGTCACACTTGTACTGGGGTCACACTTGTACTGGGTCACACTTGTACTGGGGTCACACTTGTACTGGGGTCACACTTGTACTGGGGTCACACTTGTACTGGGTCACACTTGTACTGGGGGGTCACACTTGTACTGGGTCACACTTGTACTGGGGGGTCACACTTGTACTGGGTCACACTTGTACTGGGGTCACACTTGTACTGGGCCACTCCTGTACTGGGCCACTCCTGTACTGGGCCACTCCTGTACTGGGCCACTCCTGTACTGGGCCACTCCTGTACTGGGCCACTCCTGTACTGGGTCACTCCTGTACTGGGCCACTCCTGTACTGGTTCACTCCTGTACTGGGTCACTCCTGTACTGGGCCACTCCTGTACTGGTTCACTCCTGTACTGGTTCACTCCTGTACTGGGCCACTCCTGTACTGGGCCACTCCTGTACTGGGCCACTCCTGTACTGGGCCACTCCTGTACTGGTTCACTCCTGTACTGGGCCACTCCTGTACTGGGCCACTCCTGTACTGGGCCACTCCTGTACTGGGCCACTCCTGTACTGGGCCACTCCTGTACTGGGCCACTCCTGTACTGGGCCACTCCTGTACTGGGCCACTCTTGTACTGGGTCACTCCTGTACTGGATCACTCCTGTACTGGGTCACTACTGTACTGGTTCACTACTGTACTGGATCACTCCTGTACTGGGTCACTACTGTACTGGTCCACTCCTGTACTGGTTCACTCCTGTACTGGATCACTACTGTACTGGGTCACTACTGTACTGGGTCACTACTGTACTGGGCCACTCCTGTACTGGTTCACTCCTGTACTGGGCCACTCTTGTACTGGGTCACTCCTGTACTGGATCACTCCTGTACTGGGTCACTACTGTACTGGGTCACTACTGTACTGGGTCACTCCTGTACTGGTTCACTCCTGTACTGGGCCACTCCTGTACTGGGTCACTCCTGTACTGGTTCACTCCTGTACTGGGTCACTACTGTACTGGGTCACTACTGTACTGGGCCACTCCTGTACTGGTTCACTCCTGTACTGGGTCACTCCTGTACTGGGCCACTCCTGTACTGGTTCACTCCTGTACTGGTTCACTCCTGTACTGGTTCACTCCTGTACTGGTTCACTCCTGTACTCGGTCACACCTGTACTGGTTCACTCCTGTACTGGTTCACTCCTGTACTGGGTCACTCCTGTACTGGGTCACTCCTGTACTGGTTCACTCCTGTACTGGTTCACTCCTGTACTGGTTCACTCCTGTACTGGTTCACTCCTGTACTGGGCCACTCCTGTACTGGGCCACTCCTGTACTGGGCCACTCCTGTACTGGGTCACTCCTGTACTGGGCCACTCCTGTACTGGGCCACTCCTGTACTGGGCCACTCCTGTACTGGGCCACTCCTGTACTGGTTCACTCCTGTACTGGGCCACTCCTGTACTGGGCCACTCCTGTACTGGGCCACTCCTGTACTGGCCACTCCTGTACTGGTTCACTCCTGTACTGGGCCACTCCTGTACTGGGCCACTCCTGTACTGGGCCACTCCTGTACTGGGTCACTCCTGTACTGGGCCACTCCTGTACTGGGCCACTCCTGTACTGGTTCACTCCTGTACTGGTTCACTCCTGTACTGGGCCACTCCTGTACTGGGTCACTCCTGTACTGGGCCACTCTGTACTGGGCCACTCCTGTACTGGGCCACTCCTGTACTGGGCCACTCCTGTACTGGGCCACTCCTGTACTGGGTCACTCCTGTACTGGGTCACTCCTGTACTGGGCCACTCCTGTACTGGGTCACTCCTGTACTGGTTCACTCCTGTACTGGGCCACTCCTGTACTGGGTCACTCCTGTACTGGGCCACTCCTGTACTGGGTCACTCCTGTACTGGGCCACTCCTGTACTGGGCCACTCCTGTACTGGTTCACTCCTGTACTGGTTCACTCCTGTACTGGGCCACTCCTGTACTGGGTCACTCCTGTACTGGGCCACTCCTGTACTGGGCCACTCCTGTACTGGGCCACTCCTGTACTGGTTCACTCCTGTACTGGGTCACTCCTGTACTGATTCACTCCTGTACTGGGCCACTCCTGTACTGGGTCACTCCTGTACTGGGTCACTCCTGTACTGGTTCACTCCTGTACTGGTTCACTCCTGTACTGGGCCACTCCTGTACTGGGTCACTCCTGTACTGGGTCACACTTGTACTGGGCCACTCCTGTACTGGGTCACTCCTGTACTGGGCTACTCCTGTACTGGGTCACTCCTGTACTGGGCCACTCCTGTACTGGGCCACTCCTGTACTGGTTCACTCCTGTACTGGGCCACTCCTGTACTGGTCACTCCTGTACTGGGCCACTCCTGTACTGGGCCACTCCTGTACTGGGCCACTCCTGTACTGGGTCACTCCTGTACTGGCTCACACTTGTACTGGGTCACTCCTGTACTGGGCCACTCCTGTACTGGCCACTCCTGTACTGGGCCACTCCTGTACTGGGGTCACTCCTGTACTGGGCCACTCCTGTACTGGGGTCACTCCTGTACTGGGCCACTCCTGTACTGGGGTCACTCCTGTACTGGGCCACTCCTGTACTGGGCCACTCCTGTACTGGGCCACTCCTGTACTGGGCCACTCCTGTACTGGGGTCACTCCTGTACTGGGCCACTCCTGTACTGGGTCACTCCTGTACTGGGCCACTCCTGTACTGGGGTCACTCCTGTACTGGGGTCACTCCTGTACTGGGTCACTCCTGTACTGGGTCACTCCTGTACTGGTTCACTCCTGTACTGGGTCACACTTGTACTGGGTCTTCTGGATAAGGGAGAGGAGACTAAAACCTAACAATCATATAGTGATAAATTCCTTTTTATGGCTGAGAGCCTTGCACCTCCGGTTTGATTATTCCTGTTTGAGAGTCAATTGGATATTGTAAAGCACAGAAAACAAAGGTTAGATTAGTCATTTGTCTCTGGAGCCATTGATCTCATTACTCTGTCAATTAAATTAATTAATTAGTAATTACCAGAGTAGAGTTATCGTATTTAATTGGCTGAACATTATGGAGCATTCTGTTAACTGATATCACAACATATATGTAATTGTGATGTTGCCCAACTTGCCTAATAAGCCGAGTTTTCATGAAATTATTTGTCTACATTTTTTCTTATGATAAGCTTTCCAGTACATTACACATGATTTAATTCTTGTTTAATTTGAGTTCAAACTAACATAGGTGTAGTCATCTTTCTATCTTAAACTAAGCTAACATAACTAAATCAGTAATTCATGTTCCTAATTTAATATTATTATTAATTCAAATGAACCAATTGGAATTTCTTTTGAGAAATAACGAAAATTAGTCTATTGGGCAAATCGGCCCTTGCATAC
>WNGS01002126.1:60953-76510 GCA_020271785.1 Procambarus virginalis
CTGGCCCCCCTTCTCTGGGAACCTCATCCCTGGCCCCCCCTCTCTGGGACTCATTCCTGGCCCCCCTCTCTCTGGGACTCATTCCCTGGCCCCACTTCTGGGACTCATTCCTGGCCCCCCCACTTCTGGGACTCATTCCTGGCCCCCTCTCTGGGACTCATTCCTGGCCTCCCTCTCTGGGACTCATTCCTGGCCCCCCCTTCTGGGACTCATTCCTGGCCCCCCTTCTGGGACTCATTCCTGGCCCCCCTTCTGGGACTCATTCCTGGCCCCCCTTCTGGGACTCATTCCTGGCCCCCCTTCTGGGACTCATTCCTGGCCCCCCTTCTGGGACTCATTCCTGGCCCCCCTTCTGGGACTCATTCCTGGCCCCCCTTCTGGGACTCATTCCTGGCCCCCCTTCTGGGACTCATTCCTGGCCCCCCTTCTGGGACTCATTCCTGGCCCCCCTTCTGGGACTCATTCCTGGCCCCCCTCTCTGGGACTCATTCCCCTATTTTCTGATGTTTGGTTTCTTCTGAAGCTTCTCCATGCCTAGTCTTTTGCTTTAAGGTCTTTTCCTGAGCGAGGTAATTACTACCGACACTCAACCGTTAATGCACCGTGGTCGCTCATGGCCATGGGGACCTCCAACATTACCCTTATGCCTGATCCGTTCAGTGTGACTATCAGGTGATGTCTAGCTGCCTTGTAGACACCTGACATTCTTGGGGTCCTCTGATAGGCTGGTTTATAACATTGTCTAGTCACATCCAGGCGTTTAGCTCCCATGTGTGCCTCGTGTGGGTCTTTGTTCTCCCACTATCTTTCCAAGGTTGAAGTCTCCCATTTATAGGAGTTTGGATACATTTCTACAAGGTTCTATTATAGTAATGATTGCCATGTTGTTGTAATGCTCCTGTCTGGAACTGATGTTCATTTAATTCAGGGTTATATATCACTACTAATATCTTTGGTCCTACAATTACCATGGTGCTATTAATATATAGGCTCTGAGCCCTTCTAAGCCTGAGAAAACCATCTGCAATCAATATTTCTTTGTTATGAGCACGACCCACTCCTTCTCAACCCTTTTTTGTTACACTAAAGTAGTCTAAGGGTCATTAAACTAAGGGTCATTATGACCCTTAGTTTAGTTTATGTGAGTGCAATTACATCTATATTTTCTTTTTGTGAGCTTTCCTCAATTTCATTTGCTATTTGTAATGCCATCTATGTTTGAGAATGTCACTGTAAAGCCCACTCTCTTTTGTGTGTGGTTTAGTTCTTGTCTAGAGTTGCTTGGTGGGGGCCGGGAGGGTACGAGTAAGGGGTGTGGGGAAGGGTCTATATGGGTCAGGATGTGGTGATGGTGTTCGGGGGGAGGAAGAGTGCAGGAAGGGTGGGATGGTGGTGGTCTAGGCTTCTATTGCACGTCTCTCTGGGGTAGTTGACCCTTTGGTGGTGGGTTGACACTCTCCTCTGGCGGTAGTTAAGGACTGCTCATTCTCATTCCTCCCACCAGCATTTCTCCCTTGACTGTTCCTTCATCATGTCCCTCTGCAGGGACACATTTCTGTATTATGGTTACTCTTTATACATATTCCCTCTTGCCTATAATTCTCTATTTGTGGACCTTGTCGTGAATACAATCTGTATTAATCAATTTCCTTGTTATAACTGCATTGCCAGAAAACCTTCTACATTCAGTCTCATTCATCTTTAGGCCCTTCAATACACACCTGTACACACACGCACTCTGAACAAGCCTCACACACCTGTACAAGCCTTACACACTCTGTGCACACCTGAATAAAGGCAATTGAAACCATTTTACCTCCCCATCCACTCTTTATTGACACACTAACTGTCCAATTTTCACAACAATAAAACATAAAAGAGAGTCATTAGACAATTACACCGTGAAAATAATTGGCGAAGAAACCAATTTCACATCTGTCAATCACTTTACGGTTTGGACAGTGGCTGGGGAGGCGCTGGAGCCTCTCACTGTCACTCGCCAGCCCCGTCACTGTCACTCATCAGCCCCGTCACTGTCACTCGCCAGCCCCGTCACTGTCACTCGCCAGCCCCGTCACTGTCACTAACCGGCCCCGTCACTGTCACTAACCGGCCCCGTCACTGTCCCTCACCGGCCCCGTCACTGTCACTCTCCGGCCCCGTCACTGTCACTCGCCAGCCCCGTCACTATCACTCGCCAGCCCCGTCACTGTCACTCGCCAGCCCCGTCACTGTCACTCGCCAGCCCCGTCACTTTCACTCGCCAGCCCCGTCACTGTCACTCGCCAGCCCCGTCACTATCACTCGCCAGCCCCGTCACTGTCACTCGCCAGCCCCGTCACTATCACTCGCCAGCCCCGTCACTGTCACTAGCCCCGTCACTGTCACTCGCCAGCCCCGTCACTGTCCCCTCGCCAGCCCCCGTCACTGTCACTCACCGGCCCCGTCACTGTCACTCACCGGCCCCCGTCACTGTCACTCACCGGCCCCCGTCACTGTCACTCACCGGCACCGTCACTCACCGGCCCCGTAACTCACCAGCCCCGTCACTCACCAGCCCCGTCACTGTCACTCACTAGCCCTGTCACTGTCACTCACCAGCCCCGTCACTGTCACTAGCCCCGTCACTGTCACTCGCCAGCCCCGTCACTATCACTCGCCAGCCCCGTCACTATCACTCGCCAGCCCCGTCACTATCACTCGCCAGCCCCGTCACTATCACTCGCCAGCCCCGTCACTATCACTCGCCAGCCCCGTCACTATCACTCGCCAGCCCCGTCACTATCACTCGCCAGCCCCGTCACTGTCACTCTCCGGCCCCGTCACTGTCACTCACCGGCCTCGTCACTGTCACTCACCGGCCCCGTCACTGTCCCTCACCGGCCCCGTCACTGTCACTCACCTGCCCCGTCACTGTCACTCACTAGCCCCGTCACTGTCACTCACCGGCCCCGTCACTCACCAGCCCCGTCACAGTCACTCACCCAGCCCCGCACTGTCCACTCACCAGCCCCGTACACTGTCACTCACCCGCCTCGTCATTGTCACTCACCGGCACCGTCACTCACCGGCCCCGTCACCGTCACTCACCAGCACCGTCGCTGTCACTCACCAGCCTCGTCACTGTCACTCACACACGCCCGTCACTCTCAGTGACGGTGCCAATATGTAGTGATGGACTCCCCAGAAAGTACCAATATGTAGTGGATGGACCAACCAAGAAGTACCAATATGTAGTGATAGGCCACCCAGAAAGTACCAATAGGTAGTAATGGACCACCAGAAATACCCAACATGAAGTAATGGACCACCAGAAATACCCAAAATGTAGTAATGGACCCACCAGAAAGTACCATATGTAGTGATGGACCACACAGAAAGTAACCAATATGTTAGTAATGGACCCCCAGATAGTACCAATATTTAGTGATGGGACCACCAGAAAGTACCAATATGTAGTAATGGGACCACCAGAAAGTACCAAATATGTAGTGATGGACCACCCGAACAGAAATACCAATATGTAGTGATGGACCACCAGAAAGTACCAATATGTAGTAAAGGACCACCAGAAATACCAATATGTAGTAATGGAACGCAAGAAAGTACCAATATGTCGTGATTGGTACCGACCAGAAAGTACCCATATGTAGTAATGGACCACCAGAAAGTAACACAATATAGTGCTGGACCACCAGAAAGTACGAATATGTAGTAATGGACCACCAGAAAATACCAATATGTAGTGAATGGACCAACAGAAAGTACCAATATGTAGTAATGGACCACCAGAAATTACAAACCTGTATGGATGGACCACCAGAAAGTACCAATATGTAGTAATGGGACCACCAGACAATACCAATATGTAGTGATGGATCACCAGAAATACCAATAGTAGTGAGGGACCCACAAGAAAGTACCAATATGTAGTGAAGGACCACCAGAAAGTACCATATAGTACCCACAATATGTAGTAATGGACCACCAGAAGTACCAATATGTAGTGATGGGCCACCAGAAGTACCATATGTCGTGATGGACCACCAGAAAGTACCAATATGTAGTGAAGGACAACCAGAAAGTTACAATATGTAGTCGTTGCATTTGTAACACCACTACAGCCATTTATAATATATTACATTAACCTAAACTGAATGTATTCTCGTTTAGAACAATTACCTCCCTGCTGCTGCCACCACCCTCGCCCTTATTGAAATTAATTACTTTCGATAATTTATTTTGAGTGACAGTGATGGATGCCAGTCTCTGGGAACCTTCCTCGAACACTCCCACAGCAACCTGTCCTCCTGCAGCCTGTCCTCCCGCAGCCTGTCCTCCTGAAGCCTGTCCTCCTGCAGCCTGTCCTCCTGCAGCCTGTCCTCCTGCAGCCTGTCCTCCTACAGCCTGTCCTCCTACAGCCTGTCCTCCTGCAGCCTGTCCTCCTGCAGCCTGTCCTCCTACAACCTGTCCTCCTACAACCTGTCCTCCTGTAGCCTGTCCTCCTGCAGCCTGTCCTCCTGCAGCCTGTCCTCCTACAGCCTGTCCTCCTGTAGCCTGTCCTCCTGCAGCCTGTCCTCCTGTAGCCTGTCCTCCTGCAGCCTGTCCTCCTGTAGCCTGTCCTCCTGTAGCCTGTCCTCCTGCAGCCTGTCCTCCTGCAGCCTGTCCTCCTGCAGCCTGTCCTCCTGCAGCCTGTCCTCCTGCAGCCTGTCCTCCTGCAGCTTGTCCTCCTGCAGCCTGTCCTCCTGCAGCCTGTCCTCCTGCAGCCTGTCCTCCTGCAGCCTGTCCTCCTGTAGCCTGTCCTCCTGCAGCCTGTCCTCCTGCAGCCTGTCCTCCTGTAGCCTGTCCTCCTGCAGCCTGATCTCCCGCAGCCTGTCCTCCTGCAGCCTGTCCTCCTGTAGCCTGTCCTCCTGTAGCCTGTCCTCCTGCAGCCTGTCCTCCTGCAGCCTGTCCTCCTGCAGCCTGTCCTCCTGCAGCCTGTCCTCCTGCAGCCTGTCCTCCTGCAGCCTGTCCTCCTGTAGCCTGTCCTCCTGCAGCCTGTCCTCCTGTAGCCTGTCCTCCTGCAGCCTGTCCTCCTGTAGCCTGTCCTCCTGCAGCCTGTCCTCCTGTAGCCTGTCCTCCTGCAGCCTGTCCTCCTGCAGCCTGTCCTCCTGTAGCCTGTCCTCCTGTAGCTGTCCTCCTGCAGCCTGTCCTCCTGCAGCCTGTTCTCCTGCAGCCTGTCCTCCTACAGCCTGTCCTCCTGCAGCCTGTCCTCCTGCAGCCTGTCCTCCTGCAGCCTGTCCTCCTGCAGCCTGTCCTCCTGTAGCCTGTCCTCCTGCAGCCTGTCCTCCTACAACCTGTCCTCCTACAACCTGTCCTCCCACAACCTGTCCTCCTGCAACCTGTCCTCCCACAACCTGTCCTCCTGCAACCTGTCCTCCTACAACCTGTCCTCCTACAACCTGTCCTCCTACAACCTGTCCTCCCACAACCTGTCCTCCTACAACCTGTCCTCCTACAACCTGTCCCCCACAACCTGTCCTCCTACAACCTGTCCTCCCACAACCTGTCCTCCCACAACCTGTCCTCCTACAACCTGTCCTCCTACAACCTGTCCTCCCACAACCTGTCCTCCTACAACCTGTCCTCCTACAACCTGTCCTCCCACAACCTGTCCTCCTACAACCTGTCCTCCCACAACCTGTCCTCCTGCAACCTGTCCTCCCACAACCTGTCCTCCTACAACCTGTCCTCCTACAACCTGTCCTCCCACAACCTGTCCTCCTGCAACCTGTCCTCCCACAACCTGTCCTCCTGCAACCTGTCCTCCCACAACCTGTCCTCCTGCAACCTGTCCTCCTACAACCTGTCCTCCTACAACCTGTCCTCCCACAACCTGTCCTCCTACAACCTGTCCTCCTACAACCTGTCCTCCCACAACCTGTCCTCCTACAACCTGTCCTCCTACAACCTGTCCTCCTACAACCTGTCCTCCTACAACCTGTCCTCCCACAACCTGTCCTCCCACAACCTGTCCTCCCACAACCTGTCCTCCTACAACCTGTCCTCCTACAACCTGTCCTCCTACAACCTGTCCTCCTACAACCTGTCCTCCTACAACCTGTCCTCCTACAACCTGTCCTCCAACAACCTGTCCTCCTACAACCTGTCCTCCTACAACCTGTCCTCCTACAACCTGTCCTCCTACAACCTGTCCTCCCACAACCTGTCCTCCCACAACCTGTCCTCCTACAACCTGTCCTCCTACAACCTGTCCTCCTACAAAGTCGCTTTTCGCTCGGATGCGTTACACAAGGCCCAAAAATTGTCGTACTAGAAAATGGAAGCGGCTGGCGAAAGTGACGTATTGTCCCGTTTTTTGTTTTGAGTCCTCTGGTAGGTTAGGAGAGACCACTTTAAATTGACCTTTTTCTTGACGTTGGGAAACCTTAGGAGGAACTGGACATAGACACAAACAACTTAGTACAGAGAACACTCACTGTTTTCTGAGAGTCAGCTCGTTCTCTCCTCCACTCTTAATGTGGAACTTTGATAACCACTCTTCAGTGTCTTGGGATGTAGTTTATCAATTAACTGCTATCAGCCACAAACCGAGGAACGTGTCCCAAGATGGCTAGGCCTAGCAGGCGCTTGATACAATTGTTGTGTAAAAGATTAAAGCTTACAATTAAATTGATGTCTTTTTTTTTGCACTGAAATCCTATGCTACTCTAATCCCTAACAAGGCTAATGGAATTGTCGTTGATTGTGATATTGAGTTCATGTTCCCATGTTCTAACATGTAGAGAATAATAATAATTAAAGATGTAAAGATGAAATGTATATCAACATATTAGTACAACAATGTGAGTCTTCCTTGTAATGCCCCCAAAGCCTTCCCCCCCCCCCCACACACACCCATCCTAGTTAAGGACCTCCAACTCACTCACGGACTAAAATCCGTCTTTCTTAGCTCTCGTCCTCAAGTTCTGACACCTTCCCTCCCCCCCCTGCCCCCCTCGGGGCTGTGAGGACTTCAATATTCCTGTCAGACTCCAGATCTGAAGTTTTAACTTGTCGGAAGGCCATTAGCACACGAAGCCTTGGGACACTATACAAGAGGTGAGACATCAAGTGGTACTTCACCTTCTGGGAGAGTTACAGCCCCGCTCGTGTGCCAGGTAAGTCCACTACGGGCTCACCGTAGCCCGTGCTACTTGGAACGTTTTGTTCCAAGTAGTTTAATCTAAAAGCAACAACAACCACCACCTCCTGGGATGTGAAACTCGTGGCCCCCCCCCCCCTTCTGTCACATTCCTGTCATTTCTGTACATTTGCTTTTCCTCCTTTTGAGAGTTTCGTGTTGTTTTCCTTCTGATGTGGCTGTGAAGCAGCTTTGGTTGGGTCTCTGCTTTATTTGATACATTATTCTCCAATTGATCTTGATCCCTTCCAAATGCTATATAGTCGTAATGGCTTGGCGCTTTCCCTGATAATTTCCTTTCCCTGTGTTTGCCACCATTCTTCCTTAGAATGTGAACACTCTGGGACCTTGTTCCCTTCATTTCCAGACTAGGAAGTCGATCATGTCTTGTGGCGTCTTCCCCACGTCTGAGGATACTTCTAATATACATTTTCTTACTGTCGTATAAATTTAGCGGTTCTATCATCTGATTCTTGCCCTGGACATGTCTCTGTCCCCTCTGACTCCCTTCATATACTCGGGCACTAGTACACAGATATTGATCATTCCTAAAGTCTCCAAGTTTTATTCCCTTGCATCAGACTCAGAGACATAACAGCACTTGCCACCAACGACAGTTTGCGAGCCACAATAGCTTGTCGTCGACAACATCATGTCGTCCAAAACCATCTTGCCGTCCACCAAAAGAACAGCTTGTGGTCCACGACAGTTTTCCATTAAAGACACTTTCCTGTGACACGTGTAAACCAAGACAACAGAACGCCAGAGACGACTGATGTTACCCTGTAACCACCAAGCACTCAAAACTGCCCTCAACCCGGCACTGAACTTCAGAAACTAAACCAAAAACGACAATCGCGTCCGTGAAACGACAGTTAAGACGAGAACGCCAGAACATGAACACGCTCTTGGAAATCACGCCTGGCGAGTCTGTCAACCGGTACCAGCGACACCAGTTGACAGACGCTGCTGACATCAGTCGCTCCTCTACACACGGGGCGCTTGATAGGGCGTGGCTTGGTGCATGGGTTGCTGCTTGGATTGGCATTGAGGCCCGCCAGGCAAAAATATTTAAAAAGGTGGCGGAGGGCGAGCTTTTGAGAGAGAGAGAGAGAGAGAGAGAGAGAGAGAGAGAGAGAGAGAGAGAGAGAGAGAGAGAGAGAGAGAGAGAGAGAGAAGGGGGGGAGTCATGTCAAGATTCGTGATGCCTAAGTGAATCGAGGTAAATCTGAACGTGTTTCCCCAAAGTGGCAGTAACAGACAGTGCTACAAGACGGGTAGTGCTTCCCGCTCGTTAGAGGATTTACAGACAATTGAAATGCATTCTGGGACAAATGAGCATCAAGCCAGGTAGGCTGTGTGCGCTTGTCTAAGTCCCCACACTTGTGGTTAGACAAAACTATATGCTTGTCCAATGACAGACACCCGGTGGTATTTTTAACTCAACAAGTGGGTCTACAAGTGTACTGGTCTACAGTTATTATTATTAACATCGTCATTGACAAACTATACAATTACACGGAGAGAAATTACAATAACGAGATATTATATCAATGAGACAATCAGGGCGCCTGACAGCTGAGTGGACAGCACTTCGGATTCGTAGTCCTGAGGTTCCGGGTTCGACCCCCGTGGAGGCGGAGACAAATGGGCAAAATGTTTCTTCCATCCTCATGCTTCTGTTACCTAGCAGTAAATAGGTACCTGGGAGTTAGACAGCTGCTACGGCTGCTTCCTGGGGTAGAGGCCTGGTCGAGGACCGGGCCGCGGGGACGCTAAGCCCCGAAACCATCAAGATAACCTCAAGATAGATCATCTAGTGCTCTTTTAGGTGACTCGAACCAGGAACCAACGGAATGCCAGACGCAACCTCTACCCCTGTACCACCTTGACCTGTCCAGCTAGGCTAGGGTGGTACAGTTGGCATTCCGCTGGTCGCGGGTTCAACTCCTCTTAAGAGCTCCAGTTGACTTGCTAATATACATTTTTGCCTCATGTGAGTACCTGAAGTAGGCCTGGTTACAGTGAGGTGGTGTTGAGGTGGACCCGCGACCACACACAACACAATAATGACCTTCAGTTGTAGACTGAAACATATACCTTTATATTTTTGTTTTATTTATATATATAAGAGTTCTTACATTCCTGTAAACATGTTTCATACATGTTGACCAGACCACACACTAGAAGGTGAAGGGACGACGACGTTTCGGTCCGTCCTGGACCATTCTCAAGTCGACTGTACTTTAGCCGCGTTATTGTGACTCATCGCCTGAATGTTTCATACATGTTTCACGAGGTTACACTGTACATCAGATATCATACATGTTTCTGTTGAGGAATTTGTAAATGCAACTTTCTATTCTAGTCTACAGTAGTCTATATATAGCCTACAAACAGAGGTATTCTGAACACCATTACTTAACTAAGATGATCTTACTGGAGCCTAACAAATCCAAAAGTACCAATTCGTACCTCTTTAGATATTAAACGATGCTTAACTTTAATAAAGGCTTCATGACTAAATAATCCGATATAGCATTGGCTCCAAGAATGAGTGAGTAAACTCGAAACGATAAAAAAAATCACAAAGACGAATTCAAGTAATACAATTCAATGATTATAATTCCTTGTTTTCCACTACGGAATAACGTCCACAAGATCAGTCATGATCTGAGCACAGAAGGCTCTTCTTGACCACAGTCTGCGGGCGCTGGAGAGGTACCCGTGGCGCCAGAGAGTATTGGAAGAACACTTCTAATTTAGCGAGTATTCACAGCGCAACACAAGCTATGAATCCCTAGATGATTAGCCAGTCCTCCACCCCCTTGCTGCGGGAGGCCTCTGAGGCCCTAAACAGCGCCTCATGTCGGGGCACTGTGCCAGTTCCGTCTGGGAGGGAAAGAACGATGAAGAGGATCAAGGCCGGAAATAAGAACGGAAGGAATTGAAAGAGGGAAAGAGTTGAAAGACGGGGAGGGAGGGAAAGAAGAGAGGAGAAAGGAGCGAGGGAGAAAAGGAAAGCGGAAATTATGGATAGTGAACAGGGAAGAGAGAGACATTACGCAACTCTGCCCAAAACACAGACACCAATGACAGCCCTACTTGATACCTGCTTGTTGGGGTTCTGGGAGTTCTACTCCCCAAGCCCGGCGGGAAGCCAGGCTTAACTTGTGATAACTTGGTCCACCAGGCTGTTGCTTGGAGCGGCCCGCAGGCCTACATACCCACCACAGCCAGGTTGGTCCGGCACTTAGGAGATGGAGAATGATGGGAAGCTGCCCTTTCTAGATGCAACTGTCACGGAAAGGAACTGAGGCTTCCACACAGCAGTCTACACTAAGGAAACATAGGAATGTGTCTCAATGCCAATTGTGACTGCCCAGACAGGTGCAAGAGGAGTGTTGTCAACGCTTACATCGACCGTGCTCTCAGCCACAGCTCAGGATGGAAGCAAGTCAATGAAGAACTCTGTAGGGTAAGGCAACAATGGCTTCTCTAACGGTTATGCTAAAGACGTCATAAAAAAGAGAGGTGAAACGCCATGCAACCTCTGAAGAGACAACTAACACAACACTTGTACCCCCTATTAGGCTATTTTACATGAACTTCTTTTCCACAGCTCATAAAACGAAGGAAAGGGTCCTGAAAGATATTGTTAATAGGAACGTTATCCCTACAGACAAAAATCAAAAGATACAATTGACGATTTACTATAAAACCAAAAAAACGGCCAACCTACTCATGAGAAACTCCAGACACAAAGAACGCTTTAAAAAGAGACCAATGTCGTCTATGCCTACAAGTGCCCACTTGGGGACTGTAAGCCTCAAAGAACCCAGTATATAGGCAAGACAACAACATCTCTTTCCAGGCGATTAAGGATGCATAAGCAACAGGGTTCCATTAAGGAACATATAATCTCTTCCCACAACCAGACCATCACCAGAGAAGTCTTAACAAAAAAACACAGAAATCATCGATAGATACAGCGATAGCAGGCGGCTTGACATCTGCGAGGCACTACACATTAAGAAGTCAACACCAGCAATCAACAGCCAATTAATGCACAACTATATTCTACCCACTTCAAGACTCCGCTCCAATATAGAAGCATCAAGAAATATGGGTCAATAGGCCCTTTGCATTTACTACCATTCTTCACTTTAAATTAACCCAATATTACCCAATATTTCGTGTTCATTTTTAATATTTCAACACAATATCTTGTGTTGAAAGTTTGTTTTCACCTCATCCAAAACTGTTGTAGCATATCACCTCACCCAAATGCAGGTATATAAAATGAAAAGCCGTTTAAATTACAGCATAGTAGAACTCTGTTTAGTGTTTGCAGGTTATAGTTGTGTATGTGTAAACTATAGTCTTTGAAAATGTAATAAGTTATTACGAAACGCGTTCAAGTGTCACGTCAGACTAGAAATAAAAATGAATTTTGGAGAATTGATTTTTCAATTACCATCGACAGTGAAAAGAAACATAAGAAATAGAGAAAATTCGTGTTAGAATTATTAATCTTACTTTTTCGGTCATATTAAATAATATATATATATATATATATATATATATATATATATATATATATATATATATATATATATATATATATATATTTATATATATATTTATATATATATTTATATATATTTATATATATATATATATATATATATATATATATATATATATATATATATATATATATAGTCCCATTTATAAATGATGCAACATACATGTATCTCTGAATAAAAAAATACCTTTTGGCAGGAAATTCGATCTATGGACGTTGATATTTGAGAGCAGGACTCGCCTCCACCAGACAAGAGCGACCAAACACACAGCAAGGAACAAAGGGCAACAGGCAAGGGAAGAGAGGCAGAGGCAACTGCAAGAATGGGTTTTGTCAATCTCCACTTGGCTTGTGTTACACGTGTCTGGGGGTGGCAGCGAGAGTACTTGCCTAGTTGTATTTGCGGGGGTTGAGCTTCGGTTCTTTGGTCCCAATTCTCAACATCCAATCAACTGGTGTACAGGTTCCTGAGCCTACTGGGCTCTCTCATATCTACATTTGAAATTGTGTATGGAGTCAGCCTCCACCACATCACTGCCTAACGCATTCCATTTATTAACTACTCTGATCCAAAAAGTTATTCCTAATGTCTCTGTGGCTCAATTGCATATTCAACTTCCACCTGTGTCCCTTTGTTCGCGTTCCACCCGTGTTAAATGTTCTCATCTACTATGTTAGTTTCCCTGAGAATTTCGTATATGGTAATCATGTCTCCCCTAACTCTTCTGACTCCCTTAGCGACTTGAAATTTAATTCCTGTAGCCTTTCCTCATACTTCATACCTTTCATTTTGGGAATAGTCTGGCGGCATACCTCTTAACTTTTTCTAACTTTGTCTTGTGTTCTACTTGATATGGACTCGGAAGCCTCATACTCCAGGACTGGTCTGGCATATATTTGATCCTTACACATATTTTCTAAAGGCAGTTTAATGTTAGCCAGCCTCGTATATGCCACTGATGATATCCTCTTGATTTGGGCTTCAGGAGTGTGTCTCAGTGGATCGACTCCCAAATCTTTTCGTCTACTCAATTCATGAAGGATTTCATCTCACTTGGCACCGCCTGTTCCATATGACTGGTTTCATCTATTTGCACTTACTTGAGTTAAACTCAAGTAGCCACTTGTTGGACCATTTATTTTGTCCAGGTTTTGTGTCCACTTGCCATCTTCCTCTGTCTTAATCATACTCATAACTTTTTAATCAGAAAACTGTAAGAAGAATGAGACTATTCCCTTTGGAAGAAAATTTACTTGTATGAGCAACAGAATAGGTCCTAGTACTGAATCTTGTGGGACTCCACTGGTGACGTCTCGCCATTCTGAGATCTCAACCCTCACAGTAACTCTGTCTTCTGTTGCTTAGGTACTCTCTTATCCACTGGAGTACCTTCCCTGTCGCTCCTGCCTGCTTCTCCAACTTGTGCACTAGTCTCTTATATGGAACTGTGTCAATGGCTTTCTGACAATCCAAAAATATGCAGTCTGCCCATTCTCTGTTTTGTAAATTTTTTGTCGTCTGGTTATATTAAAATAGACAAGATTTACTTGTTAAATTACACTTTACTAAGCTACCAAGCCTTACTCTCCAAAGTTGTTAATCTTTTTCACACATTCTTTTCCATCACCATGCATGGTTTATAAGTGAGGGACACTGGCTTGTAGTTTAGTACCTTGCGTCTTTTTCTCTTCTTGTATACTGAGACTACATTAACTGTCATCCAATTCTTTGGAAGTACTCCTGCTTCCAGCGACTTATTATAAACCACAAAGTGGTAAGCACAGTGTTGCTGCACCCTCTTTTATTTGCCATGATAGGATTCTATATCGATGTGACAAAGTACATCCCTTTCAGCAGATCCTCTTTTACCTCATCTCCGGTAATATCTAATTCCGCAAGTGCTGCTTGGTTTTACCTAAACTCATTAATTTCAGGCATTTCTCTTTGTTTTATTTTGAAGACTTGACATCTCTCGTTGAGTTCTAAAAGCACCTTGGCCTTCTAAGTCAGCCTGTCCCCCCATTTTCTCAAATTCATTTGAAATGAATTCCAATTAATTTTTCAAAAGTAAGTAATTATCAAAATAAGGCACCAAACTGGGAAGCCTATGTAGCACTAACAAATGTGCTGAATAATCAGAGGGCGCTAAATATCACCAAGGATGCCAATATGAGAACAGAAACGCCTAAGGCGAACGATATCAAAGTGTTCGATTCACCAAGAATTCTATCGAGGGACAAGCGACCGTGAGGGATCGTCGGAAAGCAAGACACACGCTCGTCCTGAAAGTCAGGACATTCAACAAGGATATGCATGACCGTAAGAGGGACAATGCAATTTGGACAATAAGGAGCAAGGTGACGCTCCATTAACTGACCGTGAGTTAAGCGTGTATAGCCAATACGCAAACCTCACCAGAGCCATTTCTCATCGCCGGTTACGGTGGTAGGAGGATGGCCATGAGGACACTACTCTTAAGAGTACGCAGTTCGTTACCAGTAACAGAAGACCAACAATCGTGCCAATGGGTAAGGATGGAGGAATGAATAACTGGTTTAAAGTCGGAATAAGGAATACCTTTACGGGAGATGGGACAAGAGTGGACAGCTTCCCTAGCGGCAGCGTCTGCAAGCTCATTTAAAGAGAGACCAATATGGCTGGGAACCCAGAAAAACTCAACTGACTTAAATTTACTGGAAATAAGAAACAGCCGATGCTGAATCTCGACGACCACTGGATGGACCGGATTAAAGGACCCGAGAGCCATGAGGGCAGTATGAGAGTCAACGACAACTACAAAGGAAGATTGACAACGAAAAAGCAGGAGACGAAGAGCATAGAGAATAGCATAAAGTTCTGCTGTAAAGATGCTTGTCTTCGGAGGTAGGCGACACATATAAATGCGGCCAGGAAAAACAACAGAGTAGCCTACACCGTCTGCAGACTTAGACCCATCGGTGCAGATGGAAACAGAGTAAGAGTGCGATGTACAAAACTTTGGAAGGGATACTCTCCATGGGGGCAAGGAAGGAACAATACGAGGATAAATATTAGAAATATGAACTGAAAGAGAATCCCTAAGATAGCGAAGATAGGAAGCCAGTGTCAACATACAAGCTGAGGGCAGGAGTTGAACAAAAGACACCAGAGCTAAGGCGCAACCCAGTATGGTGCAAAGCATTAAGACGGCGAAGAGTAGGAGGAAAAGCAGACAAGTAAGCAGGGCAACCTTAATCGAATTTAGACAGAACGAGAGAGGAATGTAAAGCGAGTAGAGTGCGCCTATCTGCTCCCCAAGAAGTATGGGACAATACCTGAAGGAGGGTAAGGGCCTTAGAGCATTCAACTCGGAGGTAAGAGATATGGGGCAACCAAGATAAACGAGTGTCAAAGATTAACCCCAAAAGCTTAGCAGAATCCTTGTACACAAGGGGGTGACCATAAAGCGACAAAGAGGGACAAAGAACGACACGCTTCTGAGTAAAAGTCATGGCACAAGTCTTAGACGTAGAGAACCTGAAGCCATGATCGGTGGCCCAAGACGACACGGCATCAATTACAAGTTGAAGGCGCCGTTGAAGGAGAGGCGAATCATCACCCCAACAGCAAAGGGTAAGATCGTCGACATAGAGAGCGGAGAAGATGCCAGAAGTTAGAGAGGAAAGAAAACATTGAGGGCAACCAAAAAAAAAAAAAAAGAGTAGTGCTCAGAACATTACCTTGGGCACACCCTCGTATTGCTGAAAAGAGGCAGAGAGAGAGTGATACCAAGCCTCACTGAAAGG
>WNGS01002127.1:0-12195 GCA_020271785.1 Procambarus virginalis
GATGGCTCCAATAAAGAGGTAGACAGGACAGACACAAGTATTATACCTTGAAAAACGCAAAACCGGAACATATTTGCAAATTCTACGCTAAAGGAATATGCAAATATGAAAAATTAGGAGCAAAATGCAATTTTCTACATCCTCGAAAATGCAGGAACATGTTGGCGAGGGGTACATGCCGTTTTGGAACAGGGTGTAGATACTTTCACCCCAAATTATGTCAATTTTCAATTAGGGACAAAAAATGCTACAATCTTCAGTGTCCGGAATTCCACGTGAGAGGTACACAGCGTTATAGACGGGAAGATCAATATGACACTACTGGAAATTTTTAGAGGAAGGCAGAAACAGAGTAGTAAATATAAGAGAGAAGAACAGTCAGATGGAACCACTACAGGATTACAGAGGGGAAGGGAGATACCCACAAGACTGGAATACAAATTATCAACAAGAACACAGGTACTACACCACACAACACCCGTCCTACTACCAAAACTGGACGAATCACTTCCAAAACAACACACCCTGGACCTGGGTAGAGTGGGGGGAGAACTACCAAAGCCCACCAAAAGTGACACGCAATGTGGGAAATCATTCATATTTGCAAACATACAAGGCTTGAAACCAAAATCAAGAAATAAAGTTAAGTTCATAAATGGCCTCCTAATAGAATCGAACTCAATATTTGGTGCATTTACAGAAACCCACACAAAAGACCACATGGATAGTGAAATCTGGATTCCGAATTATAATCTATATAGATGTGACAGAGTAATTAGGTCAAGTGGAGGAGTAGGTCTGTATATTAAAGAGGAGCTGGCATGCACAGAGCTCCTGAACTCGTCCAATGAGGTGGTAGAGGTACTTGGAATCAAGGTAGAAAATATGAATCTACTTATTATTTTAATATACAAACCGCCAGATGCAACAGTTGAGGAATTCACTGAACAGATCCACAAAATAGAGAATATCCTTGATAACCTAGCAAACCCAGTACCAGATATCATCTTCCTTGGAGACTTCAATCTACCCAGTTTAAAATGGAGAATAGTAAACAATAACATTATAGCAGGAAGTCAACCTGGAAATAACCAACCACAGGTCAGAGAACTACTGAGATTCTGTGACAAATTCTCGCTCAGTCAGCAGATTACAGAACCAACTAGGAACGAAAACACGCTGGACCTGATATTCACGAACAATGAGGAGCTAATCAGAGACATTACTGTCTCAGACACTACGTACTCGGACCACAAGCTCATTGAAGTGCAAACTAACATTAATAACGGTAGTAGGCCCAAGAGAAACAACAAGCGAGAAGGGCTATTCAATAAATTCAATTTTAATAATAAAGGATAGACTGGGAGAAAATAAACAGGGAACTTACAAACATTCAATGGGAAAATGTTCTAAGAAATAAAAATCCTACACAAGGAATAGAAAAACTGACTTCTGAAGCATATGAAGTCTGTCTGAAACATGTTCCTTTGAGGAAAGCCAGAAAGAGGTCCAATGTAGAAAGAGAACGCAGACGACATTACAAAAGGAGGAAGAAATTAACGGAAATGCTTAAGCAGACACGACTCTCCATACAGAGAAGAAATAATTTAAACAGGGAGATTGAAGAAATCGAACAGAGACTGAAGCATTCCTATCAGACTGAAGAAAGGCAACTAGAACAGAAAGCAATTCAAGAAATAAAGAAAAACCCAAAATATTTCTTCACATATGCTAAATCAAAAGCGAAAACCACTGCCAGTATTGGACCTATTCGTATTAGTGAAGGTTCATACACTGAGGATGACAAAGAAATTAGTGAAATCCTAAAAAGCAGTATGAGGACATGTTTAGCACTCCGATACTCAGCATGAAAGTGGAAGATTCGGACAATTTCTTTATGAATGATACTCAAACACCTGTAAATATAACTGATATCAACACGAGCGTGGCAGATTTTGAAAGAAAATTGACAATATGCCCATGCACTCGGCCCCGGGTCCAGACTCATGGAATTCAATATTTATAAAGAAATGCAAAGTGCCAGTAGCACAGGCACTCAGTATAGTGTGGAGGAAGAGCTTGGACACAGGGGAGATACCAGATGCGCTTAAAGCAGCAGACATTGCCCCTCTACACAAGGGTGGTAGCAAAGCATTGGCAAAGAATTATAGACCAGTTGCACTAACGTCCCACATAATAAAAGTATTTGAGAGAGTGATCAGGAGTCAGGTCACTAGATTCATGGAACCAATGACCTCCACAATCCAGGCCAACATGGATTTAGAGCAGGAAGATCATGCCTCTCACAGCTACTTGACCACTATGACAAAATCACTGAGGCATTAGAGGAAAAACATAATGCAGATGTCGTGTACACAGATTTTGCAAAGGCATTCGACAAATGTGACCATGGAGTGATTGCACACAAAATGAGGTCAATGGGTATAACTGGTAAAGTAGGACGCTGGATACTCAATTTCCTGTCGAACAGAACACAAAGAGTAACAGTCAATCAAGTAAAATCGAGTCCGAGCGCAGTTAAAAGCTCTGTACCTCAAGGTACAGTCCTTGCACCACTGCTGTTCCTTATTCTCATATCTGATATAGACAAAAACACAAGTCACAGCTTCGTGTCATCCTTTGCAGATGATACAAAAATCAGCATGAAAATTACCTCTGCTGAAGACATTGATAAACTACAAACAGATATTAACAAAGTTTTCGATTGGGCAGCAGAAAATAACATGATGTTTAACGGTGATAAATTCCAGGTACTCAGATACGGCAAAAATGAGGATCTTAAACATAATACAGGGTACAAAACACAATCGAATCTGCCCATAGTAGGAAAACAGCATGTCAAGGATTTGGGAATAATGATGTCCGACGACCTAACGTTTAGGGAGCATAACCAAGCAAGTATTGCGTCAGCCAGAAAAATGATAGATGGATTACGAGAACCTTCAAGTCCAGAGATCCCATCACAATGGTTGTACTCTTCAAATCACTTGTGTTGTCCCGTCTTGAGTACTGCTCAGTACTCACTTCCCCCTTCAGAGCAGGAGAGATTGCTGAAATAGAGGGAATACAGAGAACATATACGGCACGCATAGACGAGATAAAGCACCTAAATTATTGGGATCGTCTCAAAGCTCTCCAAATGTACTCACTAGAAAGGAGACGAGAGAGATACCAAATAATATACACATGGAAAATACTGGAGGGCCAGGTCCCAAATCTGCACAGTAAAATAACAACGTACTGGAGTGAACGACATGGAAGAAAATGCAGAATTGAACCAGTGAAGAGCAGAGGTGCCATGGCACAATCAGAGAACACTGTATGAACATCAGAGGTCCACGGTTGTTCAACGTCCTCCCAGCGAGCATCAGAAATATTACAGGAACAACCGTGGACATCTTCAAGAGGAAACTAGATTGTTTCCTTCAAGGAGTGCCGGACCAACCGGGCTGTGGTGGGTATGTGGGCCTGCGGGCCGCCCCAAGCAACAGCCTGGTGGACCAAACTCTCACAAGTCAAGCCTGGCCTCGGGCCGTGCTTGGGGAGTAGAAGAACTCCCAGAACCCCATCAACCAGGTTAAGATAGGTTAGGTAGGGTTGGTTAGGTTCGGTCATATATCTATGATAGTTTTAACTCAAATTAAAATACTTAACTCATACATAATGAAATGAATAGCTTCATCATTTCATTAGAAAAAAATCGAAAAATATATAAATTCAGAAAAACTTAGCTTATTAGACAAATCGAGCCTTGCATAGTAGGCCGAGTACTGCGTTCTGGCTACTAGGTACAACATATATAAACACGTTGTACTGAGCGCGGATGAGAATAGCTTGAGCTGCCTAATCCCTTTGCGTATATTTATACTTCAGTAAACTTATTTATATTTCAAGACTGGTCACGCCTATCTTACCTTGCGGAAATTCCGAGGATCAACGTCCTCGCGACCCAACCTGTCATCGACTCAAGTCCATTCCATCCAGCGGTCGACCCCACAGACGCTTTCATAAATTTTTACATGCTGTTCATTCAAACCGGAATTTTCTCAAATATAAATTAATATTATAATATATTAGCATATTGTACATATATAGACATAGGTTAGGTTAGGTGTTTAGGTTCTGTTGGCGACTATTTGTATTTGTGAATAAAATAATTTGTGAATCTGGCTCCTGGTTCGTAAATACATGCGTAACTGTTTCGTGAATCTGGCCCCCAGGGTTGTTAGTGCTTGCCTAACTGCTTTGTGAATCTGGCTCCAGGTTCGTAAGTGCTTGCGTAACTGCTTCGTGAATCTGGCCCCATTTTCGTAAGTGCTTGCATAACGGCTTCGTGAATTTGGCCCGATGTTTGTAAGTGCTTACGTAACTGCTTCGTGAATCTGGCCCCAGGTTCGTAAGTGCTTGCGTAGCTGCTTTGTGAATCTGGACCCAGGTTCGTAAGTGCTTGCGTAACTGCTTCGTGAATCTGGACCCAGGTTCGTAAGTGCTTTCGTAACTGCTTCGTGAATCTGGCCCCAGGTTCGTAAGTGCTTGCATAACTGCTTCGTGAATCTGGGCTCCAGGTTCGTTAGTGCTTGCATAACTGCTTCGTGAATCTGGCCCCTGATTCGTAAGGGCTTGCGTAACTGCTTCGTGAATCTGGCCCCAGGTTCGTAAGTGCTTGCATAACTGCTTCGTGAATCTGGGCTCCAGGTTCGTTAGTGCTTGCATAACTGCTTCGTGAATCTGGCCCCTGATTCGTAAGTGCTTGCGTAACTGCTTCGTGAATCTGGCCCTAGGTTCGTAAGTGCTTGCATAACTGCTTCGTGAATCAGGTCCCAGTGGACTAAAGAACATTTTAATTTAGAAACAGAAAATGAGGAAATGTTAATCTTGTGGGAGCGCGTGTACCCTGGCCCCGTGTACCCTGGCCCCGTGTACCCTGGCCCCGTGTACCCTGGCCCCGTGTACCCTGGCCCCGTGTACCCTGGCCCCGTGTACCCTGGCCCCGTGTACCCTGGCCCCGTGTACCCTGGCCCCGTGTACCCTGGCCCCGTGTACCCTGGCCCCCGTGTACCCTGGCCCCGTGTACCCTGGCCCCGTGTACCCTGGCCCCGTGTACCCTGGCCCCCGTGTACCCTGGCCCCGTGTACCCTGGCCCCGTGTACCCTGGCCCCGTGTACCCTGGCCCCGTGTACCCTGGCCCCGTGTACCCTGGCCCCGTGTACCCTGGCCCCCGTGTACCCTGGCCCCGTGTACCCTGGCCCCGTGTACCCTGGCCCCGTGTACCCTGGCCCCGTGTACCCTGGCCCCGTGTACCCTGGCCCCGTGTACCCTGGCCCCCGTGTACCCTGGCCCCGTGTACCCTGGCCCCGTGTACCCTGGCCCCGTGTACCCTGGCCCCGTGTACCCTGGCCCCGTGTACCCTGGCCCCGTGTACCCTGGCCCCGTGTACCCTGGCCCCGTGTACCCTGGCCCCGTGTACCCTGGCCCCGTGTACCCTGGCCCCGTGTACCCTGGCCCCGTGTACCCTGGCCCCGTGTACCCTGGCCCCGTGTACCCTGGCCCCGTGTACCCTGGCCCCGTGTACCCTGGCCCCGTGTACCCTGGCCCCGTGTACCCTGGCCCCGTGTACCCTGGCCCCGTGTACCCTGGCCCCGTGTACCCTGGCCCCCGTGTACCCTGGCCCCCGTGTACCCTGGCCCCCGTGTACCCTGGCCCCGTGTACCCTGGCCCCCGTGTACCCTGGCCCCGTGTACCCTGGCCCCGTGTACCCTGGCCCCCGTGTACCCTGGCCCCGTGTACCCTGGCCCCCGTGTACCCTGGCCCCCGTGTACCCTGGCCCCGTGTACCCTGGCCCCCGTGTACCCTGGCCCCGTGTACCCTGGCCCGTGTACCCTGGCCCCGTGTACCCTGGCCCCCGTGTACCCTGGCCCTGTGTACCCTGGCCACCGGTACCCTGGCCCCGTGTACCGTGGCCCCGTGTACACTGGCCCCGTGTACCGTGGCCCCGTGTACCCTGGCCCCGTGTACCCTGGCCACCGGGTACCCTGGCCCCGTGTACCCTGGCCCCGTGTTTCCCTGGCCACCGGGTACCCTGGCCCCGTGTACCGTGGCCCGTGTACCCGGGCCCCCGTGTACCCTGGCCCCGTGTACCCTGGCCCCCGTGTACCCTGGCCCCGTGTACCCTGGCCCCGTGTACCGTGGCCCCCGTGTACCCTGGCCCCGTGTACCCTGGCCCCGTGTACTTTGGCCCCGTGTACCCTGGCCCCGTGTACCCTGGCCCGTGTACCCTGGCCCCCGTGTACCCTGGCCCCCGTGTACCCTGGCCCCGTGTACCCTGGCCCCGTGTACCCTGGCCCCCGTGTACCCTGGCCCCGTGTACCGTGGCCCCGTGTACCCTGGCCCCGTGTACCCTGGCCCCGTGTACCCTGGCCCCCGTTTACCCTGGCCCCGTGTACCCTGGCCCCGTGTACCCTGGCCCCCGTGTACCCTGGCCCCGTGTACCCTGGCCCCGTGTATCCTGGCCCCGTGTACCGTGTCCCCCGTGTACCGTGGCCCCGTGTACCCTGGCCCCGTGTACCCTGGCCACCGTGTACCCTGGCCCCGTGTACCCTGGCCCCCGTGTACCCTGGCCCCGTGTACCCTGGCACCGTGTACCCTGGCTCCCGTGTACCCTGGCCCCGTGTACCCTGGCCCCGTTTACCCTGGCCCCGTGTACCCTGGCTCCCGTGTACCCTGGCCCCGTGTACCCTGGCCCCGTGTACCCTGGCCACCGTGTACCCTGGCCCCGTGTACCCTGGCCACCGTGTACCGTGGCCCCGTGTACCGTGGCCCCGTGTACCCTGGCCCCGTGTACCCTGGCCCCGTGTACCCTGGCCCCCGTGTACCCTGGCCCCCGTGTACCGTGTACACTGGCCCCGTGTACCGTGTACACTGGCCCCGTGTACCCTGGCTCCCGTGTACCGTGTACCCTGGCCCCGTGTACCCTGGCCCCGTGTACCCTGGCTCCCGTGTACCCTGGCCCCGTGTACCCTGGCCCCGTGTACCCTGGCTCCCGTGTACCGTGTACCCTGGCTCCCGTGTACCGTGTACCCTGGCCCCGTGTACCCTGGCCCCGTGTACCCTGGCCCCGTGTACCCTGGCCCCGTGTACCCTGGCCCCCGTGTCCCCTGGCCCCGTGTGCCCTGGCTCCCGTGTCCCCTGGCCCCGTGTACCCTGGCGCCCGTGTACCCTGGCTCCCGTGTACCGTGTACCCTGGCCCCGTGTACCCTGGCCCCGTGTACCCTGGCTCCCGTGTACCCTGGCTCCCTTGTACCCTGGCCCCCGTGTACCCTGGCCCCGTGTACCCTGGCTCCCGTGTACCCTGGCTCCCGTGTACCCTGGCCCCCGTGTACCCTGGCCCCGTGTACCGTGTACCTTGGCCCCGTGTACCGTGTACCTTGGCGCCGTGTACCCTGGCCCCGTGTACCCTGGCCCTGTGTACCCTGGCCCCGTGTACCCTGGCCCCGTGTACCCTGGCCCCCGTGTACCCTGGCCCCGTGTACCCTGGCCCGTGTACCCTGGCCCCCGTGTACCCTGGCCCCGTGTACCCTGGCCCCGTGTACCCTGGCCCCCGTGTACCCTGGCCCCGTGTACCCTGGCCCCCGTGTACCCTGGCCCCGTGTACCCTGGCCCCGTGTACCCTGGCCCCCGTGTACCCTGGCCCCGTGTACCGTGTACCCTGGCCCCGTGTACCCTGGCCCCCGTGTACCCTGGCCCCGTGTACCCTGGCCCCGTGTACCCTGGCCCCGTGTACCCTGGCCCCGTGTACCCTGGCCCCCGTGTACCCTGGCCCCCGTGTACCCTGGCCCCGTGTACCCTGGCCCCCGTGTACCCTGGCCCCGTGTACCGTGTACCCTGGCCCCGTGTACGCTGGCCCCGTGTACCCTGGCCCCCGTGTACCCTGGCCCCGTGTACCCTGGCCCCGTGTACCCTGGCCCCGTGTACCCTGGCCCCCGTGTACCCTGGCCCCGTGTACCGTGTACCCTGGCCCCGTGTACCCTGGCCCCCGTGTACCCTGGCCCCGTGTACCCTGGCCCCGTGTACCCTGGCCCCGTGTACCCTGGCCCCAGTGTACCCTGGCCCCCGTGTACCCTGGCCCTGTGTACCCTGGCCCCCGTGTACCCTGGCCCCCGTGTACCCTGGCCCCGTGTACCCTGGCCCCGTGTACCCTGGCCCCCGTGTACCCTGGCCCCGTGTACCCTGGCCCCGTGTACCCTGGCCCCGTGTACCCTGGCCCCCGTGTACCCTGGCCCCAGTGTACCCTGGCCCCCGTGTACCCTGGCCCTGTGTACCCTGGCCCCCGTGTACCCTGGCCCCCGTGTACCCTGGCCCCGTGTACCCTGGCCCCGTGTACCCTGGCCCCGTGTACCCTGGCCCCCGTGTACCCTGGCCCTGTGTACCCTGGCCCCAGTGTACCCTGGCCCCCGTGTACCCTGGCCCCGTGTACCCTGGCCCCCGTGTACCCTGGCCCCCGTGTACCCTGGCCCCGTGTACCCTGGCCCCGTGTACCTCAATATAATCTATAATTCCAGCACCAGGAAGATGTCTAAGGGGTGTTAGAGGAGTGGTTTATGGGTGGGGCGGGGGCGGGGTGTGTTGGTGGGCGTGGTCCCTGGTTGCCCTGGCAACGCACCCATGTACCTAAGAGAGACACCCCCCCCCCCTTCCCCCACCCCCCAGTCAACCATGGGCTCCACCACACACCATCTCATGTCCACCTACGCCTTCTCCTTCCATTTATTCCTCATTATTATCACAGTATATCCTGTTCCTTCCATTAATCTCTTCCATTCATCTGTCACCTTCCAGCCTTCCTCTTCCTTCCCTCGTCCCTCATGTCTTTCTTCCCCCTTCTTGGTTCTCGTGATATCGGCGTTATGCTAATTTTTCTCTTTTTCCCATCGCTCACATTGTCATTTTGTTTCCCGTCTCTCTACTCCCTCTTTTATCAATGTATTCCATGTACGTCTTCTCTCTCATCTCCGTCTTCCATTCTGCTGCATTTTTCAAATACCGACCAAGACAACCAAATGTCCTGGTGGTATATTAGTGTCCTGGTGGTATATTAGTGTCCTGGTGGGTATATTAGTGTCCTGGTGGGTATATTAGTGTCCTGGTGGTATATTAGTGTCCTGGTGGTATATTAGTGTCCTGGTGGTATATAAGTGTCCTGGTGGGTATATTAGTGTCCTGGTGGTATATTAGTGTCCTGGTGGTATATTAGTGTCCTGGTGGTATATTAGTGTCCTGGTGGTATATTAGTGTCCTGGTGGGTATATTAGTGTCCTGGTGGTATATTAGTGTCCTGGTGGTATATTAGTGTCCTGGTGGTATATTAGTGTCCTGGTGGTATATTAGTGTCCTGGTGGGTATATTAGTGTCCTGGTGGTATATTAGTGTCCTGGTGGTATATTAGTGTCCTGGTGGTATATTAGTGTCCTGGTGGGTATATTAGTGTCCTGGTGGGTATATTAGTGTCCTGGTGGTATATTAGTGTCCTGGTGGTATATTAGTGTCCTGGTGGTATATTAGTGTCCTGGTGGTATATTAGTGTCCTGGTGGTATATTAGTGTCCTGGTGGTATATTAGTGTCCTGGTGGTATATTAGTGTCCTGGTGGTATATTAGTGTCCTGGTGGTATATTAGTGTCCTGGTGGTATATTAGTGTCCTGGTGGTATATTAGTGTCCTGGTGGTATATTAGTGTCCTGGTGGGTATATTAGTGTCCTGGTGGTATATTAGTGTCCTGGTGGTATATTAGTGTCCTGGTGGTATATTAGTGTCCTGGTGGTATATTAGTGTCCTGGTGGTGTATTAGTGTCCTGGTGGTATATTAGTGTCCTGGTGGTATATTAGTGTCCTGGTGGTATATTAGTGTCCTAGTGGTATATTAGTGTCCTGGTGGTATATTAGTGTCCTGGTGGTATATTAGTGTCCTGGTGGTATATTAGTGTCCTGGTGGGTATATTAGTGTCCTTGTGGTATATTAGTGTCCTGGTGGTATATTAGTGTCCTGGTGGGTATATTAGTGTCCTGGTGGTATATTAGAGTCCTGGTGGTATATTAGTGTCCTGGTGGCATATTAGTGTCCTGGTGGTATATTAGTGTCCTGGTGGTATATTAGTGTCCTGGTGGTATATTAGTGTCCTGGTGGGTATATTAGTGTCCTGGTGGTATATTAGTGTCCTGGTGGGTATATTAGTGTCCTGGTGGTATATTAGTGTCCTGGTGGTATATTAGTGTCCTGGTGGTATATTAGTGTCCTGGTGGTATATTAGTGTCCTGGTGGGTATATTAGTGTCCTGGTGGTATATTAGTGTCCTGGTGGTATATTAGTGTCCTGGTGGTACATTAGTGTCCTGGTAGTATATTAGTGTCCTGGTGGTATATTAGTGTCCTGGTGGTATATTAGTGTCCTGGTGGTATATTAGTGTCCTGGTGGTATATTAGTGTCCTGGTGGGTATATTAGTGTCCTGGTGGTATATTAGTGTCCTGGTGGTATATTAGTGTCCTGGTGGTATATTAGTGTCCTGGTGGTATATTAGTGTCCTGGTGGTATATTAGTGTCCTGGTGGTATATTAGTGTCCTGGTGGTATATTAGTGTCCTGGTGGTATATTAGTGTCCTGGTGGGTATATTACTGTCCTGGTGGGTATATTAGTGTCCTGGTGGTATATTAGTGTCCTGGTGGTATATTAGTGTCCTGGTGGGTATATTAGTGTCCTGGTGGTATATTAGTGTCCTGGTGGTATATTAGTGTCCTGGTGGTATATTAGTGTCCTGGTGGTATATTAGTGTCCTGGTAGTATATTAGTGTCCTGGTGGGTATATTTGTGTCCTGGTGGGTATATTAGTGTCCTGGTGGTATATTAGTGTCCTGGTGGTATATTAGTGTCCTGGTGGTATATTAGTGTCCTGGTGGGTATATTAGTGTCCTGGTGGGTATATTAGTGTCCTGGTGGTATATTAGTGTCCTGGTGGTATATTAGTGTCCTGGTAGTATATTAGTGTCCTGGTGGGTATATTAGTGTCCTGGTGGTATATTAGTGTCCTGGTGGGTATATTAGTGTCCTGGTGGGTATATTAGTGTCCTGGTGGTATATTAGTGTCCTGGTGGTATATTAGTGTCCTGGTGGTATATTAGTGTCCTGGTGGGTATATTAGTGTCCTGGTGGTATATTAGTGTCCTGGTGGTATATTAGTGTCCTGGTGTTATATTAGTGTCCTGGTGGTATATTAGTGTCCTGGTGGTATATTAGTGTCCTGGTGGTATATTAGTGTCCTGGTGGGTATATTAGTGTCCTGGTGGTATATTAGTGTGCTGGTGGGTATATTAGTGTCCTGGTGGGTATATTAGTGTCCTGGTGGTATATTAGTGTCCTGGTGGGTATATTAGTGTCCTGGTGGTATATTAGTGTCCTGGTGGTATATTAGTGTCCTGGTGGTATATTAGTGTCCTGGTGGTATATTAGTGTCCTGGTGGTATATTAGTGTCCTGGTGGTATATTAGTGTCCTGGTGGGTATATTAGTGTCCTGGTGGTATATTAGTGTCCTGGTGGTATATTAGTGTCCTGGTGGGTATATTAGTGTCCTGGTGGTATATTAGTGTCCTGGTGGTATATTAGTGTCCTGGTGGTATATTAGTGTCCTGGTGGTATATTAGTGTCCTGGTGGGTATATTAGTGTCCTGGTGTATATTAGTGTCCTGGTGGTATATTAGTGTCCTGGTGGTATATTAGTGTCCTGGTGGTATATTAGTGTCCTGGTGGTATATTAGTGTCCTGGTGGTATATTAGTGTCCTGGTGGGTATATTAGTGTCCTGGTGGTATATTAGTGTCCTCCCGCCAAACACACACCGAAACTACGACGTTGGTACAACGTTCGAGCAGGTTTTAACACCTCCTAACCAGTTATAACAACCAATATAGCAAGTTGTAGCAACGTTCTAATACGTCATAAACACGTTAAGCCAAGATGTAACAACTTTATTACAAGTTATAATAAGCAGAAAATAGAGACAGTTTCGGTTGTGTTTCCAGGGCTGGTGGTACATTAGTGTCCTGGTGGGTATATTAGTGTCCTGGTGGTATATTAGTGTCCTGGTGGTATATTAGTGTCCTGGTGGTATATTAGTGTCCTGGTGGT
>WNGS01002127.1:24081-35619 GCA_020271785.1 Procambarus virginalis
CTCCACACACACTGCCTCCCACCACACACTGTCTCCCACCACACTGCCTCCCACCCCACACACTGCCTCCCACCACACACTGCTCCCACCACAACACTGTCTCCCACCACTACACTTGGCTCCCACCACACACTGTCTCCCACCACACCACACACTGTCTCCCCACCACACACTGCCCCCCCCACCACACCACTGTCCCCCACCACACACTGTTCTCCCACCACACACTGTCTCCACCACACACTGCCCTCACCACACACACACTGTCCTCCCACCACACACTGTACCCACCACACACTGCTCCACACCACACACTGGCACCCACCACACACTGTCTCCCACCACACACTGTCCTCCCACCACACACTGTCTCCCACCACACACTGCCACCACCACACACTGTGCCTCCCACCACACACTGTCTCCCACCACACACTGCCACCCACCACACACGGTCCTCCCACCACACACTGTCTCCCACCCACACACTGCCACCCACCACACACTGCCTCCACCCACACACTGCCTCCCACCACACACTGTCTCCCCACACTGCTCCCAGCCACACTGTCTCCCACCACACTGCCTCCCACCACACTGTCCGTCCCACCCACACACTGCCCACCCACACACACTGCCCCCCCCACACACTGCCACCCCAACCACCACACTGCCACACACCACCACTGCCACCCACCCACACACTGCCTCCCACCACACTGCCTCCCACACACTGTCTCCCACCACAGCTGCCTCCCACCACACACTGTCTCATCCACCACAGCCTACCCAACCACACACTGGCCTCCCACACACCCCTGTCCTCCCACCACACACTGCACCCACCACACACTGCCTCCACCACACTGCCTCCCACCACACTGTCTCCCACCACCCTGCCTCCCACCACACTGCCCCCACCACACACTGCCAGCACCCACCACACACTGTCTCCCACCACACCACACACTGTCTCCTCCACACACACTGTCCTCACACAACACACTGTCCTCCCCACACAAACACTAGCCTCCCACCACACACTGCCACCCACCACACACGGCCCTCCCACCACACTGCCTCCCACCACACTTACCCTCCCCACCACACTGCCACCCACCCACACCTGTCTCCCACCACACACTTGTCTACACACCCACACTGCCTCCCCACCTCCCACCACACTGTCCTCCCACTCAACACCCTGTCTCCCACCACACACTGTCTCCCCACACACTTCCCCCCCCATCACTGTCTCCCACAACACACGGCCTCCCACACACACTGTCTCCCACCACACACCTGGGGTGCCTCCACCACACACTGTCCTCCCACAACACACTGCCTCCCACCACACACTGTCCTCCCAACCACACCTGTCTCCCCCACCCCACCAAACGTCCACCACACCTGGTCTCCCACCACACTTGCCATCCCCCACCACACTGTCCTCCACACACATCACACTGTCCTCCACACCACACTGCCTCCCACCACACACTGTCTCCCACCACCACACTGGCCTACCCCCCACACACTGTCTCCTCACCAACACGGCCACCCCACACACTGTCCTCCCACCACCACACTGTCTCCCACCACACCCTGTGCCTCCCACCACACACTGCCTCCCACCACACACTGCCTCCCACCACACACTGTCCTCCCCACCACACACTGTCTCCCACCACACAGGCTGTCTCCCACCACACACTGCCCACCCACACACACTGCCTCCCACCACCACCTGTCCTACCACCACACACTGGCTCCCCACCACACACTGTCTTCCCACCACACACTGTCCCCCACCACACACTGCCACCCACCACACACGGCCCTCCCACCACACACTGCCTCCCACCACACACGTGCTCCCCCACACACACTGTCTCCCAACCACCACACTGTCTCCACCACCACACACGGTCTCACCACCACTGTCTCAACCACACTGCCCTCCCACCACAGCACTGTGTCTCCCACCACACACTGTCTCCCACCACACTGCCTCCCACCAACACACTGTCTCCCACCAACACCCTGCCACCCACCACCCACTCTGCCTCCCACCACACACTGCCTCCCACCACAACCCTGTCTCAAACACAGCCACACTGTCTCCCCCCTCACCACACACTGTCTCCCACCACACACTGTCTCCACCCACACACTGTCCTCCCCACCACACACTGTCTCCACCACACACTGTCTCCCACCCACACACTGCCACCCACACAATACCCTGCCCTCCCCCCCCACACACTGCCTCCCACCACACAACTGCCTCCCACCACACACTGTCTACCACCACAACCTGTCTCCCCCACACACTGTCTCCCACCACACTGCCTCCCACCACATCACTGTCTCCCACCACACACTGTCTCCCCACACAACACTGGTCTCCCACCACACACTGTCTCCCACCCACCACTGTTCCCCACCACACAACTGCCACCCACCACACACTGTCTCCCACCACACTGCCTCCCACCACACACTGTCTCCCACCACCAACACTGTCTCACCCACCACACACTGTCTCCCAACACACAGTCTCCCACCACACTGCCACCCACAACACACTGCATCCCACCCACACACTGTCCTCCCACCACACACTGCCCTCCCACCACACACTGTCCTTCCCACCACCCACTGTCTCCTCCCACACATGTCCTCCCACACACTGCTCCAACAACACTGTCTCCCACCACACTGCCACCAACCACACCACTGTCCTCCTCCCACCACACACTGTCCTCCCACCCACAACACTGTCTCACCACCCACCACTGTTCTCCCCCCACAACTTGCCCCCCTTCCCACCACACTACTGCCTCCCCCCATCTCCACCACACACTGCCCTCCCACCACACTGCCCCACCACACTGACACTCCCACCACACACTGTCTCCCACCACACTGCCCTCCCACCACACACATGGTCTCCCACCACACCACTGTTCTCCCACCACACACTGCCTCCCACACCACACTGTCTCCCACCACCACTGTCTCCCACCACACTGCCACCACAACACACTGTTCTCCCACCACACTGCCTCCCACCTCACCAGCCTCCCACTTCACCTGTCTCCCACCACCTGCCTCCCACCACACTGCCTCCCACCACACACGGTCTCCCACCACACACTGTCTCCCACCACACTGCCTCCCACCACCACTGCCTCCCACCACACACTGCCTCCCACCACACACTGCCCTCCCACCACACTGCCACCACCAAACACTGTCTCCCCCACACTGCCTCCCACCACACACTGTCTCCCACCACACACTGTGCTCCCACCACACACTGTCTCCCACCACACACTGCCGCCCACCACACACTGCCCTCCCACCACACACTGTCTCCCACCCACACACTGCCACCACCCCACACACTGTTCCTCCCACCACACACTGTCCCCACCACACACTGGCCCTCCACCACCACCTGCCCTCCCACCACACACTCGCCGCCCACCACACCACTGCTCCTCACCACACACTGTCTCCCCACACAACTGTCTCTCCCCCAACACCACACACTGTCTCCCATCCACACTGCAACAACCCACCACACACGGTCTCCCCCCACACACTGTCTCCCACCACACACTGTCTCCCACACACACTGTCTCCCACCACACACTGCCTCCCACCACACACTGCCTCTCCCACCATACACTGCCTCCACCACACACTGTCCCCCACCCAACACTGCCTCCCACCACCACTGCCACCACCACACTGCCTTCCAGCGCACACTGCCTCTCCCACCACACTGCCTCCCACCACACACTGCCTCCCACCACACACTGCCTCCCACCACACACTGTCCTCCCACTCACCACACTGACGTCCCACCATACACTGCCCACCCACCACACACTGCCTCCCACCACACACTGCCACCCCACACCTGCCACCCACCACACACTGCCTCCACCACACACTGCCTCCCACCACACACTGCCACCCAACACACACTGCCCACCCACACACTTGCCTCCCACCATACACGGCCACCCACCACACACTGCAACAACCCCACACACTGCCACCACCACACTGTCCTCCCACCACACACTGCCTCCACCCCACACTGCCTCCCACCACACACTGCCCTCCACACACACCACTGTACGCCACCCACCACACTGCCCTCCCACCACACACTGTCTCCCACACACACTGCCTCCACACACACACTGCCTCCCACCACAACCTACTGCCACCCACCACACTCCTCCCACCACACCCTGCCTCCCATTCACAACTGTCTCACAGAGAAGCATTGCGGGCTTCGTCGCTGTATTCAAATTAAAGTCAAATTTATTACTATTGCAAACGGTCCGTTGCAAGTAAATCTGTCTTGTAATTATCTGCACGATTTCGTTGCTGAAACCACCAGGGGTGACCTTGTCTTGGTGAGTTGTCTTGGTGAGTTGTCTTGGTGGAGTGTCTTGGTGAGTTGTCTTGGTTAGTTGCTTGGTGAGGCAGGTGAGGATGATAGTCGGACCCCTGGCCGACCTTTGCCCACTTGATGATAGTGACCACTGGCCGACCTTGGCCCCCTTGATGATAGTGACCACTGGCCGACCTTTGCCCACTTGATGATAGTGACCACTGGCCGACCTTGGCCCACTTGATGATAGTGACCACTGGCCGACCTTGGCCCACTTGATGAGAGTGACCTCTGGCCGACCTTGGCCCACTTGATGATAGTGACCACTGGCCGACCTTGGCCCACTTGATGATAGTGACCACTGGCCGACCTTGGCCCACTTGATGATAGTGACCACTGGCCGACCTTGGCCCACTTGATGATAGTGACCTCTGGCCGACCTTGGCCCACTTGATGATAAGTGACCCTGCCGACCTTTGCCCACTTGATGATAGTGACCTCTGGCCGACCTTGGCCCACTTGATGATGTGACCACTGGCCGACCTTTGCCCACTTGATGATAGTGACCACTGGCCGACCTTGGCCCACTTGATGATAGTGACCACTGGCCGACCTTGGCCCACTTGATGATAGTGACCTCTGGCCGACCTTGGCCCACGTGATGATAGTGACCACTGGCCGACCTTGGCCCCCTTGATGATAGTGACCACTGGCCGACCTTTGCCCACTTGATGATAGTGACCACTGGCCGACCTTGGCCCACTTGATGATAGTGACCTCTGGCCGACCTTGGCCCACTTGATGATAGTGACCCCTGGCCGACCTTGGCCCACTTGATGATAGTGACCTCTGGCCGACCTTGCCCACTTGATGATAGTGACCCCTGGCCGACCTTGGCCCACTTGATGATAGTGACCTCTGGCCGACCTTGCCCACTTGATGATAGTGACCCTGGCCGACCTTGGCCCACTTGATGATAGTGACCCCTGGCCGACCTTGGCCCACTTGATGATAGTGACCCAGGCCGACCTTGGCCCACTGATGATAGTGACCTCTGGCCGACCTTGGCCCACTTGATGATAGTGACCCAGGCCGACCTTGGCCCACTTGATGATAGTGACCCTGGCCGACCTTGGCCCACTGATGATAGTGACCTCTGGCCGGACCTTGGCCCACTTGATGATAGTGACCCACTGGCCGACCTTGGCCCACTTGATGATAGTGACCTCTGGCCGACCTTGGCCCACTGATGATAGTGACCCTGGCCGACCTTGGCCCACTTGATGATAGTGACCCGGCCGACCTTGGCCCACTTGATGAAGAGTGACCCGTGGCTCGACCTTGGCCCACTTGATGATAGTGACCCCTGGCCGACCTTGGGCCCACTTGATGATAGGTGACCCTGGCCGACCTGTGGCCCACTTGATGATAGTAGACCACTGGGCCGACCGTGGCTAACCTCTTACCCATAACAAAGGAAGTGTGAAGAGTGTGGCAGACTGAGACAAGCCACACGACCCAACACCACACTGAGTGATCACTTACACTCCACCAGACCTACTAACTCCACCCAGATTACCATCGCCAGCGTCGGCAGGAGCTGGCAAAACCCTGATAAGAGACCTTAAGAGGTCGGATGTAGTAAGATATGAGGAGAGACTTCTCTTAAGTGGTGCCAGCGCGAAGGCTGCCGACTGCTTTATGAAGACCTTCACTGCTCCGGAGGTCTGGGTAAACACCCACATTATTCTTGCCTGCTGACACTCCTGTCGGCTGGTACAGGAAGACTGCACTTATGGAGGGTACCTTGGCCCGGCTGACTGAGCTCTCTGCAGGAGGCCCACCACAATAGTTGCCTAACTCCCGGGCCCCTCTTTACTGCTACGTGAATAGGGCGTTAGGTGTAAGGTTTCCCAAGGCCCCCTACTGGACGATCCTGAGAAAAGGGTCGTTGGCCCCCCCCCCCCGCCAACCTGAGAGCCGCTGGCCCCCCAGCAACAGGCGCCCCCCGCACTGGCCGCGGCCCCCCCCCCCGCCACCTGAGGCCCTGCCACCTGGGCCTGGGATTGGGTCTCCCCCCCCAACAGGCCCGGCCCCCCCCCCGCACTGGGGCGCGGGCCCCGCCAACCGAGGCCGGGCCCCCCCCCAACCTGAGAGCGTGGGCTAGGGCCGCTGGGTTGGTGCCCTGCCACCTAGGCTGGCCCCCCCCACAACCTGAGAGGCCCCTGGGCCCCCACCGCCTGGGCCGTGGCCCCCGCCACCGGGCCGCTGACCCACAACGGGCCTACGGGTTCCCTCACTGAGCGGCCCCCCGCAACCTGAGGGCCCCGGGCCCCCCACCAACCTGAGGGCCACTGGGCCCCCCGACCAACCTGAGAGCCGGCCCACTGGGGCCCGCACCCACCAACCTGGGGGCCCTGGGGCACCCACCAACCTGGGGGCCACTGGGGCACCCACCAACCTGAGGGGCCGCTGGGGCCCCACCAACCTGGGGGCCGACTGGGGCCACCCACCAACCTGGGGGCCACTGGGGCACCCACCAACCTGGGGGCCACTGGGGCACCCACCATAGCCTGGGCCACAACTAGCCCGGCACCCAACTGAGGGCCGGGGCCCCACCACCTGGGGGCCGCTGGGGCCCCAACAACCTGGGGGCCGCTGGGGCCACCCACCAACCTGAGGGCCGCTTGGGCGCCCCACCAACCTGGGGGCCGCTGGGGTGGGGCCCCACCAACCTGGGGGCCGCTGGGGCACCCACCAACCTGGGGGCCGACTGGGGCACCCACCAACCTGGGGCCGCTGGGGCCCCCACCAACCTGGGGGCCACTGGGGCCACCCACCAACCTGGGGGCCCTGGGGCCCCCACCAACCTGGGGGCCACTGGGGCACCCACCAACCTGGGGGCCGCTGGGGCCCCACCACCAGGACGCTGGGGCCACAGCGACCAACTGGGGCCACCCACCAACCTGGGGCCGCTGGGGCCGACCCACCAACCTGGGGGCCGCGGGGCCCACCACCAACCTGGGGCCCTGGGGCCCCACCAACCTGCCGCTGGGGCCACCAATGGCGGGCCCCCACCAACCTGGGGCCGACTGGGGCCCCCACAACCTGGGGCCGCTGGGGCACCCACCAACCTGGGGCCGCTGGGGCACCCACCAACCTGAGGGCCGCGGGGCCCCACCAACCTGGGGGCCGCTGGGCGCACCCACCAACCTGGGGCCGCTGGGGCACCCACCACCTGAGGGCCACTGGGGCCCCACCAACCTGAGCGGGCCGCTGGGGCCCCACCAACCTGGGGCCGCTGGGCACCCACCAACCTTGGGGGCCGACTGGGTGCACCCCCAACCTAGGGGCCGCTGGGCCCACCACCTGGGGGCCACTGGGGCACCACCAACCTGGGGGCCACTGGGGCACCCACCAACCTGGGGGCCGCTGGGGCCCCCACCAACCTGGGGGCCACTGGGGCACCCACCAACCTGGGGGCCACTGGGGCACCCACCAACCTGGGGGCGGGGCACCAACGGCACTGGGCACCCACCACCTGGGGGCCAGCTGGGGCACCCACCAACCTGGGGGCCTGGCCCCACCTGGGGGCACTGGGGACCCACCAACCTGGGGGCCACTGGGGCCCCACCAACCTGGGGCCACTGGGGACACCCACCAACCTGGGGGCCACTGGGGCACCCACCAACCTGGGGGCCACTGGGGCCACCACTGGGCTGGCCCCACCAACCTGGGGGCCACTGGAGCACCCACAACCTGGGGGCCGCTGGGGCCCTCCGCCGCACAACTTTCGGTAGCCAGCGAGGGATGATTAAGGACTCACAGGGAAAAATATACTGTCTTCTCCCTCCCTCCCTCCCTCCCTCCACTTCTCCCCTCCCTCCCTCCTCCCCCTCCACTTCTCTCCCTCCCTCCCTTCACTTACCCATCTCCCCTTCCCCCCACCTCCTTCACATTCACACTACCTATTCTCACCTCTATTACCAACTGAGGCTGTGAGTGAAGGCACTCAAGCTATAGCTTGAGACCAAGTTAGCTGCTCCTGAACTCCTCCGTGCTTCACAGTCTCCAGGAGCTCCTCGCTAAATTGTTATATTTATTTATATAAATTTAACAATATCAATTCATATTTATATTATAAATATTTATTTATATTACAAGAGTTGTTACATTCTTTACAGCACGCTAGCACGCGTTTCAGGCAGGTTGTTAATACTAATATTCCCCGGAATACGACATGCCAAGTCGTTTATCAACCAGGTACCCATTTTACTGTTGGGGGAACAGGGGCTACAGTTAAGGCTTGACACCTGGTCTATCCTTCCCGGCCAGGATACGAACCCAGGCCAAAGCGCTGGCGACGCGCCGGCGAGTGTCTAAACCACTGCGCCAGTGGTGGTAAGGCGCAGTAAATATGACCAAGAACCCAAGGGCACCTGATATGCAAATGAAGGGGAAGACTAAGAAGGAAAAGTTGCCTGACTTGCTCAGCCAGCTGGAGTGGTCGGTACAGCTGGAGCCTGGAGTATGGTGGTCGTGGGTCCTGTGTAGAGTGTCGTAAGGTGACTGGAGCGTCGACACCAGTATAGCTTTTAACTAATGACTTCCGTGAGGCCTGAAATGTGTCATTGATCCACCAGACTGTTTTCCAACTCATCTCTTGTCTGTCATCGACTTTGGATCAACGTGGATGGGTAGATTGAACGTTGGTAAGGTTCTCTCTCTCTCTCTCCTCTCTCTCTCTCTCTCTCTCTCTCTCTCTCTCTCTCTCTCTCTCCTCTCCTCTCTCTCGTCTCTCTCTTTCTTTCTCTCATAACTAGGATCATTAGGATGTCATTGATGACCCCAGTGAAACAGCAAGCAAGAGCTGTTATCCCACATCAACCCCATCTCAACCCTGGCGCTAGAAACTAATACAATTTATCATATATTTGTATTCATAAGGAGTAATTAAATTCAATGCAAAGTAAGTGTAAGGATTAGCCAGGACACAGCTGTGTGGTAGTCTTCAATGGTTAGTTAGCACTGGGAAGGGGTCAGAATAACGATTTGGGGTGGGACGGGGGGAAGGAATGGTGCCCAAACCACTTGTGGACGGTCGGGGATTGAACGCCGACCGCATGACGCGAGACCGTCGCTCTACCGTCCAGCCCAAGTGTAGCATGAAGCTGTTGACGGCTGCTGTGAGCGCCTTGTGTTATGGGTGCCCACTTCTGGCTGTCCACCATATTAATATCTTGGTGTTATTCACTCACATTTATATTCAGACATTTATATTAAGCCATTATCAACATTTATCGATTAAGGCAGTGTCTGGGATGTTCCCGGACGCAGGTTCGAGTCCTCGTCACGGCCCTTGTGGATTTGTTCATTTATATTCAATCAGCAAATGTGTTATCTAAAGAAACACTACTCACTGCACGATTGCAAGTATCAAGAACACTGGCAAATGGACATCTAAGAGTTAAGAAACCTTAACACCTACCAACCAAACGACTCAAAACTTCTTGCTTTAAAAAATCAATCAAATTTATTATTTTCAATTTTCATTTTAAAATTACCGGCGTTTTTTTTTGGCCGTAGCGCAAAAAGCGACGTTATTTATAAGAGGACGACGGGTTGTGGAGCGGCAAGTGGGCGTCGAACCAACGCCACTCTTGTATATGATCCCAGTGGCCAGTGGTGGACACTGAGGATGATATATGTCATATATGTTCATATATGTCCATATATGGTCATCTATGTTCATCTATGTTCATATATTATTTGGCCAGTCATTCACTTGTCTGAGAACTCGTCTGTTGAGAAGAGGTGATCAACGGACCGTTAACAGGTGCCAGGAGTCTCCAGTAACAGTAAGTGGTCACACACAGCGCTGTGGCAACAGTATTTCTTCACAACGGTGTGGCAACAGTATTTCTTCACAACGGTGTGGCAACTTCCTTCACAACGGTGTGGCAACAGTATTTCTTCACAACGGTGTGGCAACAGTATTTCTTCACAACGGTGAGGCAACAGTATTTCTTCACAACGGTGAGGCAACAGTATTTCTTCACAACGGTGTGGCAACAGTATTTCTTCACAACGGTGAGGCAACAGTATTTCTTCACAACGTGTGGCAACAGTATTTCTTCACAACGGTGAGGCAACAGTATTTCTTCACAACGGTGTGGCCACTATTTCTTCACAACGGTGAGGCAACAGTATTTCTTCACAACGGTGTGGCAACAGTATTTCTTCACAACGGGTGTGGCAACAGTATTTTCTCACAACGGTGTGGCAAACAGTATTTCTTCACAACGGTGTGGCAACAGTATTTCTTCACAACGGTTGGCAACAGTATTTCTTCACACGGTGAGGCAACAGTATTTCTTCACAACGGTGTAGTAAGGGGCGCCCTGACAGCTGAGTGGACAGCGCTTCGGATTCGTAGTCCTGAGGTTTCCGGTTCGATCCCCGGTGGAGGATATCGTATATACCCACTGATCTCTGACTCTCTCTACGACGGTGGTATACCACCATCCGGATTAACAAGGAGTATACCCGGATAACAAGGAGGAGTATACCCGGATTAACAAGGAGTATACCCGGATTAACAAGGAGTATACCCGGATTAACAAGGAGGAGTATACCCGGATTAACAAGGAGTATACCCGGATTTACAAGGAGTATACCCGGATTAACAAGGAGTATACCCGGATTAACAAGGAGGAGTATATTTATATCTACTTGAACGTATTAATCTGTGTCTCTAAATTACCTTGACGCTGAGTGGACAGCGCTCAGGATTCGTAGTCCTAAGGGTCCGGGTTCGATCCCCGTCGGAACCGGAAACAAATGGGGTTCTTTCACCCTGATGCCCCTGTTCACCTTGCAGGAACACACTCGCCCAAGGGCCTCCCGATCCTCGAGTGGTTACAAATGTTGACGGTCTGGTAGTTCAATAGTCTCCGTTCTTGACTCACAGTTGGGGGCCCCCGGGTTCGGTTCCCTAGCAGGAAAGAAATGGTTGAGTACTTTCACGTAATGATCGACTCATCAGGTGACAGCCCCCGTGACCAACGGGACAGAAATGGTTGGGCGCGTGTCGTATCCCCCTAATGTCTCTGTTCACCCAG
>WNGS01002128.1:20661-56699 GCA_020271785.1 Procambarus virginalis
TCATCGACTGCAGAGGAAGAGCCTCCAGGGTGGTGTAGTACACCAGAGGAAGAGCCTCCAGGGTGATGTAGTACACCAGAGGAAGAGCCTCCAGGGTGATGTAGTACACCAGAGGAAGAGCCTCCAGGGTGGTGTAGTACACCAGAGGAAGAGCCTCCAGGGTGGTGTAGTACACCAGAGGAAGAGCCTCCAGGGTGGTGTAGTACACCGGAGGAAGAGCCTCCAGGGTGGTGTAGTACACCAGAGGAAGAGCCTCCAGGGTGGTGTAGTACACCAGAGGAAGAGCCTCCAGGGGTGTGATGTAGTACACCAGAGGAAGAGCCTCCAGGGTGGTGTAGTACACCAGAGGAAGAGCCTCCAGGGTGGTGTAGTACACCAGAGGAAGAGCCTCCAGGGTGATGTAGTACACCAGAGGAAGAGCCTCCAGGGTGGTGTAGTACACCAGAGGAAGAGCCTCCAGGGTGATGTAGTACACCAGAGGAAGAGCCTCCAGGGTGGTGTAGTACACCAGAGGAAGAGCCTCCAGGGTGATGTAGTACACCAGAGGAAGAGCCTCCAGGGTGATGTAGTACACCAGAGGAAGAGCCTCCAGGGTGGTGTAGTACACCAGAGGAAGAGCCTCCAGGGTGGTGTAGTACACCAGAGGAAGAGCCTCCAGGGTGGTGTAGTACACCAGAGGAAGAGCCTCCAGGGTGGTGTAGTACACCAGAGGAAGAGCCTCCAGGGTGGTGTAGTACACCAGAGGAAGAGCCTCCAGGGTGGTGTAGTACACCAGAGGAAGAGCCTCCAGGGTGTGTAGTACACCAGAGGAAGAGCCTCCAGGGTGGTGTAGTACACCAGAGGAAGAGCCTCCAGGGTGGTGTAGTACACCAGAGGAAGAGCCTCCAGGGTGGTGTAGTACACCAGAGGAAGAGCCTCCAGGGTGATGTAGTACACCAGAGGAAGAGCCTCCAGGGTGATGTAGTACACCAGAGGAAGAGCCTCCAGGGTGATGTAGTACACCAGAGGAAGAGCCTCCAGGGTGGTGTAGTACACCAGAGGAAGAGCCTCCAGGGTGGTATAGTACACCAGAGGAAGAGCCTCCAGGGTGGTGTAGTACACCAGAGGAAGAGCCTCCAGGGTGGTGTAGTACACCAGAGGAAGAGCCTCCAGGGTGATGTAGTACACCAGAAGAAGAGCCTCCAGGGTGGTGTAGTACACCAGAGGAAGAGGTGTATGCTGCTGGTGTCTACTCTATTTCCTGTTCATCTTGTCCTCTCCAATACTTTGGCGAAACTGGCCGTACACTGAATGACAGACTTAAAGAACACAAGAGAAGTGTTAAGTCTGCAGACACTAACAATGCTCTCTTCTGCCATGTGAGGGATTCTAATCATCCCATTGATTGGTCTCCTCCAAAATAATCTTTCCTGCCTCCACTCTTCACAGACGCCGTCTTGTAGAATCGGCTCTTATACACAAAGTACCCAACATGAACATGAGTCCTGGCTTTGTTGCTGTGGACTCTTCCCTTTCACAGTACATACTCAAATGCTCTAATCTTTCTAACAAACGTGACTTAACATAAGCTTACCCCTTCCATTTATCTTTCTTTCTCTTTCCTTTTCTTTCTCTCTTCTCCTACGCTCCCTTCCTATCCTCTTCTTATTCCTATTACTTTTCCTTCGGTGGTTATAATGGGAGCTGCCTCGTATGGACCAATAGGCCTTCTGCAGTTCTCATTATTACTACTATTCTCTACACCTTACTTTCCTCCTAACCTCTCTCTTGCCTATTTATTACCCGTTCTCTACCTCATCATCACAAGCGACTTGAGAATGGTCCAGGACGGACCGAAACGTCGTCGTCCCTTCAACTTCTAGTGTGTGGTCTGGTCAACATACTTCAGCCACGTTATTGTGACTCATCGACTGCAGAGGAAGAGCCTCCAGGGTGGTGTAGTACACCAGAGGAAGAGCCTCCAGGGTGATGTAGTACACCAGAGGAAGAGCCTCCAGGGTGATGTAGTACACCAGAGGAAGAGCCTCCAGGGTGGTGTAGTACACCAGAGGAAGAGCCTCCAGGGTGGTGTAGTACACCAGAGGAAGAGCCTCCAGGGTGGGTAGTACACCAGAGGAAGAGCCTCCAGGGTGGTGTAGTACACCAGAGGAAGAGCCTCCAGGGTGGTGTAGTACACCAGAGGAAGAGCCTCCAGGGTGGTGTAGTACACCAGAGGAAGAGCCTCCAGGGTGGTGTAGTACACCAGAGGAAGAGCCTCCAGGGTGGTGTAGTACACCAGAGGAAGAGCCTCCAGGGTGGTGTAGTACACCAGAGGAAGAGCCTCCAGGGTGGTGTAGTACACCAGAGGAAGAGCCTCCAGGGTGGTGTAGTACACCAGAGGAAGAGCCTCCAGGGTGATGTAGTACACCAGAGGAAGAGCCTCCAGGGTGGTGTAGTACACCAGAGGAAGAGCCTCCAGGGTGATGTAGTACACCAGAGGAAGAGCCTCCAGGGTGGTGTAGTACACCAGAGGAAGAGCCTCCAGGGTGATGTAGTACACCAGAGGAAGAGCCTCCAGGGTGGTGTAGTACACCAGAGGAAGAGCCTCCAGGGTGATGTAGTACACCAGAGGAAGAGCCTCGAGGGTGGTGTAGTACACCAGAGGAAGAGCCTCCAGGGTGATGTAATACACCAGAGGAAGAGCCTCCAGGGTGGTGTAGTACACCAGAGGAAGAGCCTCCAGGGTGATGTAATACACCAGAGGAAGAGCCTCCAGGGTGGTGTAGTACACCAGAGGAAGAGCCTCCAGGGTGGTGTAGTACACCAGAGGAAGAGCCTCCAGGGTGGTGTAGTACACCAGAGGAAGAGCCTCCAGGGTGATGTAATACAGTATCACCAAAACAACCGGACATTCATCACTGAACCATCACACACCCCACTCACCTTCTTTTAATAACGATGTAATGTCTGCTTGATATCTTGAACCGACCCTAATTTCCCCCTTATCTGCTAATAATGTTTTCTGCTGTGGATCATATACCAAGGAGTAGAAGAATGTATCCTGAAACAGAAAGCATTCCATTAAGACAAGTGTGTGCACTTCATATGCAACAATATAAGCACTCTTAATTACCAAACAAAATCTCCCCTATATTATTCACAAATATGAACATGCTTGCTCGGCAATAAGAAATAGTGCCGTCTTCATCCTCGTAGTGCAACCGCGAGGACAGATTCACGAAGCAGTTATGCAAGTACTTACAAACGTGTACATCTTTCCTCAATCTTTGACGGCTTTGGTTACATTTATTTAACCGTTCACTGGCATGAAAACTTGCCAATCAACTGTTGTTATTGTTATGAACAGCCTCCTGGTGCTTCCGAGCTCATTAACTGTTTAATAATTGTAAACAAAGCCACCAAATATTAAGAAAAGATCGACAGGTTCGTAAGTGCTTGTATAACTGCTGTATGAATCTGGGTCCTTGAGTACATCTTTAGCAGTGCTTAGCAATTAATCCTAAGTTTAGTACTACAACTTAGGGCCCATGATATAGTCAAGCTTCTGTTCTACAAAATATTGCTGTTGGTAACTAGTAAATTTAGCAATACAGTATAACTGTTTATTACACTGACCTATAGTCTGCTCAAAAGAGTAGAATTTGAGTTCTTTCAGGCATCCCAGTACTGTAATTGTTTCTGTAACAGGTTTTCAATTATTTTATTTTGGAAGTAAACAAGCTCTTAATATTTTATAATTGTGGTATCTCGCCTGCCTTGAAGGTGGTGAAGAAAACCCAGCAATATTTCTCCAAGATACCACCAACGTTGTCAAGAACAATATTATAGCAGTATCCCTTGTTACAAATGTTCTCATTATTTTCTCGGTTGTTGCTGAAAATGTTGCATCTTTTGTTCCAAAAGCAACTGAAATTTATCAAAATGAATTACGTTATTTTTTGTGGCCTATTGGAAAACCTTGTTGATATCTAACTTTTGTTCTTGTGTGTCTTTTACTGTTACAATTTTCATATTTATGTGATGTCTCCACAAAGGTTGACATGAACCGTGGCTTGTATTCCAGTTCGTTTTTCCATAAGAATGAGAAAGCATAACAGTGCAATGATCATACCTAGTGGGGAACGAGCTTCAGTGGTATATCTTGAGGTTATCTCGAGATGATTTCGGGGCTTAGCATTCCCGCAGCCCGGTCCTCGACCAGGCCTCCTTTTTGTTACACACCCCTAGGAAGCAGCCCGCTATAAAATTCATTTTTTATCCGATCGACCTCGGGATAGTTTCAAAATAAGCGCCTATAGAATGTGCACAATTTAATACCAAATGAAAAATGTAACACGAAACTTGATGTCAGAACACTTGAAAGATTATAAATAAGTTTTTGGGTCTAAATTTTAAATTTTAAAATATTTGTTAAAATTCTATTTATTGTGCTATTATTATGGGACTATTATTAAAATGCTTGCCTTTAGATTGCAAACAATTTGATACCAAAACGAGCGACGTAACATGAAAATTTATGTCAGAACACTGGAAAGATATAAATAATTATGTGATGATGAGCGTCCAAAATTAAAATATTTGTTGAAATTCCAGTTTTTGCTCTATTATTATAAGACTAGTTTTATAATGCACGCCAATATATTGCGAACAATTTTATACCAAAATGAGCGACGTAACACGAAAATTTATGTTATCAAACTAAACGAGTATACACATTAGGTTGTGGTGTGCAAATTGGTGCTCGTTCACGGGTAACTTTAGGCTTTGCTGTGGGGAGTCATGCCGGGCTTTTGGACATTATATGCATATACACCTGTAGGTAATTCCATTGCAAGCACAATGATACCAAAACGAACTACGTAGCAGGAGAATTAAGGTGAGAAATCTGAACCGAGAATACACATTTAGGCGTCGCCGCACGCTCGCCCGCACCATCCGCCCCGTGACGTCAAAGTCTGCAGCGCTCACGCACCGCGTGCAACAGTGTTAAGATATTGAGCATAATTCAAGCATTATTGTGCAGTTTTTCTCATTGTACAGTAAATCAAAAGAACATCATTTGGTATGATGTGAAATTGCTGCTATCAGTGTTAGAAACCACCATTACATCTCCTTATTTACACGTAACACAGCTGACTTGATAAGGAGTTATTGCCACTCGACTTTCACTCACGCAATATTTACATATAGCATGTAGCCACAAGTCACATACAACGGGTCTGTAAGCCACGGTACATCTATTTAAAAATAATAAGGATCAATGACTTTAAAATTTAACAAAATACTTCTTTAAACAAATCAAGTCAGCCTTTCATCATTGAGGTAATGTTCAAAACTAGTTTATTATTATGCAGTCACCAGTTCAGAATTCGTGACAAATAGTAATTTCCGTCAAAAGCGTAACTAGCCGTGGAAAGCTTCCCATGCGTAAATACAAGCAGTTTATCTGTGCTACTGTATCGTGTTCTCCCGCTTTTAAAATACACCCAGTTTCTTATTCATTGCTTTACTTTATAATTCATTCATCTTCTACATTTCACTCAAGTCTTTGTGTCTGAGTTTATCACGTGGCCAATTACATTTCTTTATCATTTTATGTTCAAATTAAAGTACAGTACTGTATGTTAGAAAAAAGGCTAAGCCCTTACACTGTTGCTATATAATAATATACAAGTCAGAGATGACAAAATTACTACGGGAGCAGAAGGACAAGTTTATTTATGATGAAAATATCGGATTCATCGAGGACTAAATACACACATTTTGTACAAATGGATAAGACAGTTGGGAAGCAAGAGTTCCAATCATGCTTTCTCTGAGTAAATTCATACTAAACATTCTCCACACATTTTCCAGATTAGTGCCTTAACACTACATGTACTGAACCATTATGCTAACTGGATAGACATCTCTTGCTCAGAGTTCTTATTACACAGATCAGCATTCTTGCATAGTTACTCTAGTGTACTTATTAAAAGTCTTCTCCTCTAACACAACTGATTCTTAACCTTCTTCCTTGCTCCCACCACTTCCAGGCTGTCAAGGTGTTCTCACATTACTCTCCCACAATCATGCTCTAATACAGTACAACCTCGATTCAACATACTATATGGGACCACCCCCAGTTCGTTGGCGCGTTGGATTCGTTGCAAGAGGTGACCTTCAGGAGGCGTTTGTGTCAGTGTCTTTTTTTTTCTTGTACACAATAAAAATGCATTATCATATTACATACTCTACCTATATATTACTTGATCTACTAAAAAATACTGTAATTCATAAATTTACCTTATTGTTGAAGTTATGTCCATCTTGAAGTTTTGTGAAGTTGTGAATGCTCTACAGTAAATACGTACTGCAGTGCATTATGCCGTTAGCACTGTGTTGATTAAAAGTAGTTCTGCTGTATGTTGAGTACTACAATACAGTTTATGAAAACTATTGTACACAAAAATTACTGCAACTTTAATTTTAACACTGAGTACACACTTAAATTTAACACTTGTTCTAACTGTTCATGCTGCACACGATGTTTTTAGATGTTTGCATCAGCTTTGCTGGTGCTCGCTGCTGCTGTGAGTTCAGCTGCTTCTGAGCTGGTGCTGGCTGCTGTTGTACCAGTGCTGGGTACAACTGTGCTTGTGCTGGGTACGGCTGTTGTACCAGTGCTGGGTACAACTGTGCTCGTGCTGGGTACGGCTGTTCTCGTGCTGGGTTCGGCTGTTGTACCAGTGCTGGGTACAACTGTGCTCGTGCTGGGTACGGCTGTTGTACCAGTGCTGGGTACAACTGTGCTCGTGCTGGGTACGGCTGTTCTCGTGCTGGGTTCGGCTGTTGTACCAGTGCTGGGTACAACTGTGCTCGTGCTGGGTACGGCTGTTGTACCAGTGCTGGGTACAACTGTGCTCGTGCTGGGTACGGCTGTTCTCGTGCTGGGTTCGGCTGTTCTCGTGCTTGGTACGGCTGTTCTCTTGCTGGGTACGGCTGTTCTCTTGCTGGGTACGGCTGTTCTCTTGCTGGGTACGGCTGTTCTCTTGCTGGGTACGGCTGTTCTCGTGCTGGGTACGGCTGTTCTCGTGCTGGGTACGGCTGTTCTCGTGCTGGGTACGGCTGTTCTCGTGCTGGGTACGGCTGTTCTCGTGCTGGGTACGGCTGTTCTCGTGCTGGGTACGGCTGTTCTCGTGCTGGGTACGGCTGTTCTCGTGCTGGGTACGGCTGTTCTCGTGCTGGGTACGGCTGTTCTCGTGCTGGGTACGGCTGTTCTCGTGCTGGTTGATTTTCTGCTACTAGTTCTTGCAAAATATTGCTTCGTTTTTGGCATTAATAAGGCACTATTAGTAAGCCCCTGAGACATTTTGTTTTATAACCAAAGAGCTGTAGTAAAAAAATGGTCAATTCTACAATTATTCTTCCACCGGCGGATAAATACTGTACGTCAATCGCAGACAAAGCTAAGGGCACTGGGTGCATACTGTACGAACGCAGACTAAGTCTATACGCACACCCTTCAGTTGGCTGGTGTTTAAGCCTGATCCAGTAACATAAATTTCTCTTAAATATTCGATTTACATCAAATTATATATTTTTGTGTTATGTATTTAGTTTAGCAACATTATTACGATAAGAGCTATAAAAAATACTCATTTTGAAACTGATTTATTTATTTCATTATTTCGAAGCCATAGGTCACTGAACTGTGGCGACGAAATCGAACAAAACACCACCTGGTGTTGTGTTCGATTTCCAGTAACATATATTTCTCTCAAATATTCAATTTACATCAAATTATATATTTTTGGGTTACATATTTAGTTTAGCAACATTATTACGGTAATAAGAGCTATAAAAAATACTTACTTTGGAACTAATTTATTAATTTTATTATTTCGAAGCCATGGATCGCTGAACTGTGGCGACAAAATCGAACACAACACAACAAGCAAGGTGTATGGACAGGGATTAGACCCGTCCACTCGTGCTGGAGTTGTGCTGCCAATAACGTGAACAATTTCTCAAATAGGAGATATCTACTTATTACAGTATATTTTTGGTCTTATTTAGTTTAGTTTAATTAGGATAATAAAGAGTTATTAAAACACCAGTTTTAGAAATGATTTATTAATGTGAAACGTTCATAGCCATGGGTCACTGAACTATTACAACACAGACGAAAGTGAGTGAAACCTCACTGTAAAGTGAAGTTTACTGTACAGTATTCCCTTCTCTGTCCACCCTCACTCGTCTTGTTTCATCACAGAAAATGTATAAGAAGATTTCAACATATTAGCTAGCTATTCACGCTTCAGCTTTTCAATTAATTTACAAAGATACGTGTGCCACAAACCGGTGAACGAAAATCATTGAAACTCAGTCGTTCACTTCTGTGGACCACTCTGGCTGGTGTTTGGTTAATATGCATCACTTCTTGTGGACCATTCTGGCTGGTGTTTGGTTCATATGGTTTACTTGTTGTGTGGTCCACTTGTGTGATCCAATTTGTCTTATGAAGGAATTATTAATTGTAATCTGTGATAGAATGAGACAGTTTTCCACCACTCTGTGAACTCTGGCCCAACATCGTAAGCTTGTGGACCACTTGTGGTCCACTTGTGTGGTCCACTTGTGTGGTCCATTTGTGTGATCCATTTGTGTGATCTAACTTGTCATATGAAGGAATTATTAATTGTAATCTGTGATAGAATGAGACAGTTTTCCACCACTCTGTGAACTCTGGCCCAACATCGTAAGCTTGTGGACCACTTGTGGTCCACTTGTGTGGTCCACTTGTGTGGTCCATTTGTGTGATCCATTTGTGTGATCTAACTTGTCATATGAAGGAATTATTAATTGTAATCTGTGATGGGATGGTAAAGTTTTCTACCACTGTGAACTCTGTCCCAACATCGTAAGATTGTGGACCACTTGTGGACCACATGTGCAGTCCACTTGTGTGGTCCACTTGTGTGATCGAACTTGTCATATGAAGGAATTAATAATTGTAATCTGTGATAGAATGTGAAACTTTTCCACCAGTCTGTGAACTCTGCCTCGACGTCGTAAGCAAATCCGAACATCCCCCGCTTCGGCGAACCATTGTTCGTCGAACCGGGTGAGTAAATCCGGCCTGAAAAGTGTGTGAACTAGCCAGAGATTCGTTGATTCGGGGTACGTTGAATCGAGGTTGTACTGTATTGTTATCTTGAGGTTATCTTGAGATGATTTCGGGGCTTTAGTGTCCCCGCGGCCCGGTCCTCGACCAGGCCTCCACCCCCAGGAAGCAGCCCGTGACAGCTGACTAACACCCAGGTACCTATTTTACTGCTAGGTAACAGGGGCATAGGGTGAAAGAAACTCTGCCCAATGTTTCTCGCCGGCGCCTGGGATCGAACCCAGGACCACAGGATCACAAGTCCAGCGTGCTGTCCGGGTTACATCCACATCTATTACATTTCCCTTCTCCTCTATGCCAAACTATATTAGCATTCTTATAAATTACAGTCACATCACAAGATAGCCAACCCATGAGGCATAATTTCTCAACTAGTATTTTGGTTACCTGCTTGATACCTGGTTGATGGGGTTCTGGGAGTTCTTCTACTCCCCAAGCCCGGCCCGAGGCCAGGCTTGACTTGTGAGAGTTTGGTCCACCAGGCTGTTGCTTGGAGCGGCCCGCAGGCCCACATACCCACTACAGCCCAGTTGGTCCAGCACTCCTTGAAGAAAACTATTTAGTTTTCTCTTGAAGATGTCCACAGTTGTTCCAGCAATATTTCATATGCTTGCTGGGAGGGTGTTGAATAATCGCAAACCTCTGATGTTTATACAGTGTTCTCTGATTGTGCCTATGGCACCCCTGCTCTTCACTGGTTCTATTCTGCATTTTCTTCCATATCGTTCACTCCAGTACGTTGTTATTTTACTGTGCAGATTTGGTACTTGGCCCTCCAGTATCTTCCATGTGTATATTATTTGATATCTCTCTCGTCTTCTTTCTAGTGAGTACATTTGGAGAGCTTTGAGACGATCCCAATAATTTATGTGCTTTATCGCGTCTATGTGTGCCGTGTATGTTCTCTGTGCTCCCTCTATTTCAGCAATCTCTCCTGCTCTGAAGGGGAAATGCGAGCACTGAGCTGTACTCAAGACGGGACAGTACAAGTGATTTGAAGAGTACAACCATTGTGATGGGATCCCTGGATTTGAAAGTCCTCATAATCCATCTTATCATTTTCTGGCTGACGCAATATTTGCTTGGTTATGCTCCCTAAACGTTAGGTCCTCAGACAACCTTATCCCAAATCCTTTACATGCTGTTTTCCTACTATGGCCAGATTTGATTGTGCATTATACTTAAGGTTCTTTACCGTACCTGAGTACCTGGAATTTATCACTGTTAAAGAATATGTTATTGTCTGCTGCAAAGTCAAAAACATTATTAATATCTGCTTGTAGTTTTTTTCAATGTCTTTAACAGACCTGATCAACCAGGCTGTGATTAGTACGTCAGGCTGCGAGCAGCCGCGTCCAACAGCCTGGTAGACCAGTTCAGCAACCAGGAGACGATCGGGGACACTAAGCCCCGGAAGCACCTCAAGGTAAGAGGTAATTTTCATGCTGATTTTTGTGTCATCTGCAAAGGATGATATGAAGCTGTGACTTGTATTTGAGTCTATATCTGATATGAGAATAAGGAAAAGCAGTGGTGTAAGGACTGTACCTTGAGGTACAGAGCTTTTAACTGCGCTGGGACTCAATTTTATATGGTTGACTGTTACTCTGTATTCCGTTCAACAGAAAACGGAGTATCCAGCATCCTACTTTAAAAGTTATTCCCATTGACCTCATTTTAAGAACATAAGAACAAATGAATAAAGGAAACTGCAGAAGGCCTATTGGCCCATAGGAGGCAGCTCCTATTTATAACCACCCAATCCCACTCATATACATGTCCAACCCTTGCTTGAAACAATCAAGGGACCCCACCTCCACCATGTTAGGCGGTAATTGGTTCCACAAATCAAGGTAAACAGCATGTCAAGGATTTGGGAATAATGATGTCAGACGATCTAACGTTTAGGGAGCATAACCAAGCAAATATTGTGTCAGCTAGAAAATGATCAGATGGATTATGACAACTTTGAAATCCAGGGATCCCATCACAATGGTTGTACTCTTCAAGTCACTTGTGTTGTCCCGTCTTGAGTACTACTCAGTACTCACTTCCCCCTTCAGAGCAGGAGAGATTGCTGAAAGAGGGAATACAGAGAACATACACGGCACACATAGACGCGATAAAGCACCTAAATTATTGGGATCGTCTCAAAGCTCTCCAAATGAAATCACTAGAAAGGAGACGGGAGATACCAAATAATATACACATGAAAAATACTGGATGGCCAGGTCCCAAATCTGCACAGTAAAATAACAACGTACTGGAGTGAACGATATGGATGGAAGAAAATGCAGAATAGAACCAGTGAAGAGCAGAGGTGCCATAGGCACAATCAGAGAACACTGTATAAACATCAGAGGTCCGCGGCTGTTCAACGTCCTCCCAGCGACAATTAGAAATATTGCCGGAACCACCGTGGACATCTTCAAGAAAAGACTAGACTGTTTTCTAAAAGACGTTCCTGACCAATCGGGCTGTGGTGGGTATGTGGGTCTGCGGGCCGCTCCAAGCAACAGCCTGGTGGACCAAGCTCTCACAAATCAAGCCTGGCCTCGGGCCGGGCTTGGGGAGTAGAAGAACTCCCAGAACCCCATCAACTAGTTATCAACCAGGTATCAACCAGGTAACAACCCTGTTACCAAATCAGTATTTATCCAGGTCTTTCCTATACTGTATCTAGACTTATCTAATTTATACCCATTGTTTCGTGTTCTGTCTTTTGCTGATACTTTTAATACCCTACTAATATCACATTTGTTATGTCCATTCATCCACTTGTACACCTCTATCGTGTCACCCTTAATTCTTCGCCTTTCTAGAGAATGTAATTTAAGTTTTGTCAATCTTTCTTCATGTAATAGGTTTCTAATTTGAGGGATTAACTTTGTAATCCTATGCTGGATGCGTTCTAGTAAATTTATATCCATTCTATAGTGCGGCAACCAAAGCTGAACTGCATAAATCTAAATGGGGCCTAACCAGAGCAATATATAGCTGAAGAACAACAACAGGTTTCTTGTTACTAATGATTCGATTAATAAATCCCAGTGTCCTATTTGCCTCATTACAAACATTTATGCATTGAATTTTTTATTTTAAATTCTTACTAATCATAACTCCCAGATCCCTTTCGCAATCCGACTTTGCAATCTCAACGCCATCTAGCTCGTATCTAGCAACTCAATCATCGTTACCTATCTTGAGGTTATCTAGAGATAATTTCGGGACTTTGCGTCCCCACGGCCCGGTCCTCGAAGCCTCCTTTTGTTACACAACCCCCTGGAAGCAGCCTGTAGTAGCTGTCTAACTCCCAGGTACCTATTTACTGCTAGGTAACAGGGGGCATCAGGGTGAAAGAAACTTTTTGTCCATTTGTCTCGCCTCCACCGGGGATCAAACCTGGACCCTCAGGACTACGATTTCGAAGCGCTATCCACTTAGCTGTCAGAGGTCTAGCCTCTAAACCTGACATTGTCAGCATTAAACTGTATCTGAAAATCTTTTGACCATTTCAAAACCCTATTTAGGTTGTCTTGAAGTGATAGAGAGTATTTTCCATGTTTATTTCCCTCCCGCTTTTTGTATCATCTGCAAATTTGCAAATATTGCTGCTGAAACCTGAATCTTAATCATTTATATATATTATGAGTAACAGAGGTCCCAGGACAGAGCCTTTAGGCACTCCACTTACAACATTTTCCCACTCTGACTTAACCCCATTTATACTAACTGTTTCCTTTGGTATAGCCATGCCCTAATCCAACTTAATAGAGCACCCCCAATACCACGAGCCTCTATCTTTTAATCAAGTCTTTCACGTGGCACTGAAAGACTTGTGGCATCACAAGCCTTACCATTATCAACTGCCTCAATTGTGCTAGAATAAAATGATAGCAAATTTGTTAAACTTGAACAGCCATTTGTAAACGCATGTTGTGAATCATTTATTAATTTAATTTAATTTGTTTTTCAAGATGAAGACAAATGGTATTTGCAATTGTAGATTCAAGTAACTTTCCACAATAGACGTTAAGCTAACTGGCCGATAGTTTGACGCAAGTGATCTATCTCCTTTCTTGAAAATAGGAACCACATTAGCAACCTTACAAGACTCTGGCACTCTGCCTAACTCTAATGATTATTAACCATTAAACTGCGCATGGCGATATATACGCCATGAGTAACATGTCCCACGGTGCGCATGGCATATATGTACGCCATAGGGTGCCAGGCACAATTCAAATGGCCCGCGACTACAAGGGGTTCACATTAGCTTCCTCAGGGCTCTTGTAAACAGACTCCATTTTTTTTAAAAATCGTGGGCAATATTCTCAGGTGTGAGAGCCACAGTACTGTTGGAGCAACCAAGGCTGGCGCACGCAGCATGAGCGAACAGCATTGCTGTTCAGCTTGTGACCTCAGCATCACCGAAAAATGTCAAAATAAATATATACAATGGGGCCTCGACTTACAATGCTAATCCGTTCCCAGAGACGGAGCGTAACTCGAAATATCGTAAGTCAAAGCGATTTTTCCCATAAGAAATAAAGGGAATTGAATTAATCCGTTCCCCCCTCCAAAATATTAACATACAAATACATTTTATACTGAATACCATTTTTTTTAACTACAATACTGTACCTAAGTTGATCTTACCTTTATGGAAGGGCTCTTGATAGTGTATGGAAGATGGTGAGGAGGGGGGAGGAGAGTTGTTACTGTTTAGATTTTAAGAACATAAGAACAAATGAATAAAGGAAACTGCAGAAGGCCTATTGGCCCATAGGAGGCAGCTCCTATTTAAACCACCCAATCCCACTCATATACAGTCCAACCCTTGCTTGAAACAATCAAGGGACCCCACCTCCACCATGTTAGGCGGTAATTGGTTCCACAATCAAGGTAAACAGCATGTCAAGTATTTGGGAATATGATGTCAGACGATCTAACGTTTAGGGAGCATAACCAAGCAATATGTGTCAGCTAGAAAAATGATCAGATGGATTATGACAACTTTGAAATCCAGGGATCCCATCACAATGGTTGTACTCTTCAAGTCACTTGTGTTGTCCCGTCTTGAGTACTACTCAGTACTCACTTCCCCCTTCAGAGCAGGAGAGATTGCTGAAAGAGGGAATACAGAGAACATACACGGCACACATAGACGCGATAAAGCACCTAAATTATTGGGATCGTCTCAAAGCTCTCCAAATGAAATCACTAGAAAGGAGACGGGAGATACCAAATAATATACACATGAAAAATACTGGATGGCCAGGTCCCAAATCTGCACAGTAAAATAACAACGTACTGGAGTGAACGATATGGATGGAAGAAAATGCAGAATAGAACCAGTGAAGAGCAGAGGTGCCATAGGCACAATCAGAGAACACTGTATAAACATCAGAGGTCCGCGGCTGTTCAACGTCCTCCCAGCGACAATTAGAAATATTGCCGGAACCACCGTGGACATCTTCAAGAAAAGACTAGACTGTTTTCTAAAAGACGTTCCTGACCAATCGGGCTGTGGTGGGTATGTGGGTCTGCGGGCCGCTCCAAGCAACAGCCTGGTGGACCAAGCTCTCACAAATCAAGCCTGGCCTCGGGCCGGGCTTGGGGAGTAGAAGAACTCCCAGAACCCCATCAACTAGTTATCAACCAGGTATCAACCAGGTAACAACCCTGTTACCAAATCAGTATTTATCCAGGTCTTTCCTATACTGTATCTAGACTTATCTAATTTATACCCATTGTTTCGTGTTCTGTCTTTTGCTGATACTTTTAATACCCTACTAATATCACATTTGTTATGTCCATTCATCCACTTGTACACCTCTATCGTGTCACCCTTAATTCTTCGCCTTTCTAGAGAATGTAATTTAAGTTTTGTCAATCTTTCTTCATGTAATAGGTTTCTAATTTGAGGGATTAACTTTGTAATCCTATGCTGGATGCGTTCTAGTAAATTTATATCCATTCTATAGTGCGGCAACCAAAGCTGAACTGCATAAATCTAAATGGGGCCTAACCAGAGCAATATATAGCTGAAGAACAACAACAGGTTTCTTGTTACTAATGATTCGATTAATAAATCCCAGTGTCCTATTTGCCTCATTACAAACATTTATGCATTGAATTTTTTATTTTAAATTCTTACTAATCATAACTCCCAGATCCCTTTCGCAATCCGACTTTGCAATCTCAACGCCATCTAGCTCGTATCTAGCAACTCAATCATCGTTACCTATCTTGAGGTTATCTAGAGATAATTTCGGGACTTTGCGTCCCCACGGCCCGGTCCTCGAAGCCTCCTTTTTGTTACACAACCCCCCTGGAAGCAGCCTGTAGTAGCTGTCTAACTCCCAGGTACCTATTTACTGCTAGGTAACAGGGGGCATCAGGGTGAAAGAAACTTTTTGTCCATTTGTCTCGCCTCCACCGGGGATCAAACCTGGACCCTCAGGACTACGATTTCGAAGCGCTATCCACTTAGCTGTCAGAGGTCTAGCCTCTAAACCTGACATTTGTCAGCATTAAACTGTATCTGAAAATCTTTTGACCATTTCAAAACCCTATTTAGGTTGTCTTGAAGTGATAGAGAGTATTTTCCATGTTTATTTCCCTCCCGCTTTTTGTATCATCTGCAAATTTGCAAATATTGCTGCTGAAACCTGAATCTTAATCATTTATATATATTATGAGTAACAGAGGTCCCAGGACAGAGCCTTTAGGCACTCCACTTACAACATTTTCCCACTCTGACTTAACCCCATTTATACTAACTGTTTCCTTTGGTATAGCCATGCCCTAATCCAACTTAATAGAGCACCCCCAATACCACGAGCCTCTATCTTTTTAATCAAGTCTTTCACGTGGCACTGAAAGACTTGTGGCATCACAAGCCTTACCATTATCAACTGCCTCAATTGTGCTAGAATAAAATGATAGCAAATTTGTTAAACTTGAACAGCCATTTGTAAACGCATGTTGTGAATCATTTATTAATTTAATTTAATTTGTTTTTCAAGATGAAGACAAATGGTATTTGCAATTGTAGATTCAAGTAACTTTCCCACAATAGACGTTAAGCTAACTGGCCGATAGTTTGACGCAAGTGATCTATCTCCTTTCTTGAAAATAGGAACCACATTAGCAACCTTACAAGACTCTGGCACTCTGCCTAACTCTAATGATTAATTAACCATTAAACTGCGCATGGCGTATATATACGCCATGAGTAACATGTCCCACGGTGCGCATGGCATATATGTACGCCATAGGGTGCCAGGCACAATTCAAATGGCCCGCGACTACAAGGGGTTCACATTAGCTTCCTCAGGGCTCTTGTAAACAGACTCCATTTTTTTTAAAAATCGTGGGCAATATTCTCAGGTGTGAGAGCCACAGTACTGTTGGAGCAACCAAGGCTGGCGCACGCAGCATGAGCGAACAGCATTGCTGTTCAGCTTGTGACCTCAGCATCACCGAAAAATGTCAAAATAAATATATACAATGGGGCCTCGACTTACAATGCTAATCCGTTCCCAGAGACGGAGCGTAACTCGAAATATCGTAAGTCAAAGCGATTTTTCCCATAAGAAATAAAGGGAATTGAATTAATCCGTTCCCCACCCTCCAAAATATTAACATACAAATACATTTTATACTGAATACAATTTTTTTTAACTACAATACTGTACCTAAGTTGATCTTACCTTTATGGAAGGCTCTTGATAGTGTATGGAAGATGGTGAGGAGGGGGGAGGAGAGTTGTTACTGTTTAGAAGGGGAGTTCCCTTCCATTATCACATCAGGCAGTGATGTTTTCTCTGGGTACTCTGTCTCCTACATTTTGCCTGAATACCACTAGGACCTGGTTGTGGTTCAATGCTTGTTTGTCTCACTACAAATTTGTCAAGAGACATTTGTTTTTCCCTTCGTTTTAACATTTGTCTGTAATGATGCATCACAGTGTCATTGAATAGGTTAAGGCAACGGCCTACTGCTGCTTGATTTGGGCGAGTTGTTCCAGCAAAGGTTTGCAATTCTTCCCATGCTGCAAACATTTTCTTAATTGTTGAGGAAGAGACATTCTGTACTCTTGTTTCTGCTGTATGGTCATCCTTACATGGGTTTTCATATGTTGAGCCTTACCACTGACTTTCCTGGGACTCATGGCATGATATATAATAATTACTTTAATTTTCAAAATACAAAAAATCACCACAAACGCGGAATTTCTTTGAGGCGCGATCGTCACTAAGCGGGCAGCTGTAGTAAACTGAGGCAGGTCAGACCGCATGACCTGGAACCACGCGCTCGGTCGACCCGAACATGTACCAATAAATATCAGAAGTCGATGACACCATCAGATGTCGAGTCGCATTTTTTGATGAAATTTACATCGTAACTCGAAGTTATCGTAAGTAGGGACAATCGTAAGTCGAGGTGCCACTGTAATTGCTATTATTTAGCGATGACAATATTACAGATGACCCCTGATCCAGCTGACTGTGTGTGTGTAGCGACGACTCATAGTGCCTGAACTAACTATATCAGCTTAGTTGTACAGTTGTGGTGAACAAAACATGTAGATTCTTATATATAATGTCTGTATATTGCGAATAAAATATAAAACAGGATGGTGGGAGGAAAAAGTGGGCGAGCGAGACGTTGTTGAGGGAGTGGCAACGAGTGGCTGGCTGGTGTGCGGCGGTCACTCCTCGTTGCTTTTCGACTCTCAATACCAACTTAGTGGTTCGTTATGGTGAACAAAACATGCAGATACTTATATATAACCTGTATATAGAGTGTAATAGCAGCAAAACTATTTGTTTATTGTTTTATAAACATAATAATTGAATCACTAATATGCACACCATACTTTTGAGTATAGCGATTATTCACCACTTTTATTATATAAATATATTACAATACACACTATTGAATAATATTACTGCAAAAAACTAAGAAAAAATCAGTCAGAGACATTGAAATAATTAGGTAATAATATCTTTGTGGCAACTCCCACCTGTCAGCGCAGGTGACGCTGACCGGCTCTGACGACCGCTCTGTCAACGCCCACTTTTTGCCAGACTTCCTCTGTCTATTGCGCCCAAAATATGTCACCTACGATTTTTTTTAATTTTTCCTGTCCTCAGGGAACACAAATTAACATTTTTAGAAGACGAAATAATTTTAGATTTTTTTTTTCTTGCGCACAGGGGGTGTAAATGTCCTCAGGACCCCTTAGCAGTGGAAGGGTTAAATATGGTAGACAATGGCTCGTGAAGCTCCTCTTTGCATTCCTTAAGCACGCTGCAAACACTTCGTCTGGCCCTGGGGATTTGTTTGGCTTGAGTTTCACTATTTTTTTAATAACATCCTCTTTGATAACTGTTAAATTCTTTTCTAAATTCTAAATTCAACTGGTCTATAATTCTTTGCCAATGCGTTGCTACCACCCTTGTGTAGAGGGGCAATGTCTGCTGCTTTAAGTGCATCTGGTATCTCCCCCGTGTCCAAGCTCTTCCTCCACACTATACTGAGTGCCTGTGCTACTGGCATTTTGCATTTCTTTATAAATATTGAATTCCATGAGTCTGGACCCGGGGCTGAGTGCATGGGCATGTTGTCAGTTTCTCTTTCAAAATCTGCCACACTCGTGTTGATATCAGTTATATTTACAGGTGTTTGGATATCATGCATAAAGAAGTTGTCAGGATCTTCCACTTTCGTGCTGTTTATTGAAGTGCTGCTTCTTCTTCTTGAGGTTATCTTGAGATGATTTGGGGGCTTTTTAGTGTCCCCGCGGCCCGGTCCTCGACCAGGCCTCCACCCCCAGGAAGCAGCCCGTGACAGCTGACTAACTCACAGGTACCTATTTACTGTTAGGTAACAGGGGCATCGGGTGAAAGAAACTTTGCCCATTGTTTTTCGCTGGCACCCAGGATTGAACCCGGGACCACAGGATCACACGTCCAGTGTGCTGTCGCTCAGCCACCGGCTCCCCAATATGAGGACATGCTAAACATGTCCTCATTTTACCTTTTCAGGATTTCACTAATTTCTTTGTCATCATCGATATATGAACCTTCACTCGTATGAATAGGTCCAATACTGGCAGTGGGTCTTGCTTTTGATTTTGCAAATGTGAAGACTTAGTTTGGCTTTTTCTTAATTTCTTGAATTGCTTTCTGTTCTAGTTGCCTTTCTTTAATCTGATATGAATGCTTCAGTCTCGGTTCGATTTCTTCAATCTGCCCGTTTAAATTATTCCTTCTTTGTATGGAAAGTCAAGCCTGCTTAAGCATTTCCATTAATTTGTTAACTATTTTGATTTATATTTTCTACCTTCATTCCAAGTACCTCTACCACCTCATTGGTCGAGTTCAGGAGCTCTGTGCATACCAGTTACTCTAATCTACAGACCTACTACTCAAATTAACCTAAATACTGTCACATATATACAGTAGATTATAATTTGTGATCCATGTAGTCTTTTGTGTGGGTTTCTGTAACTGCACCAAATATTGAGTTTATTTTTACTAGGAGGCCATTTATGAACTTTACTTTATTTCTTGATTTTGACTTTAGGCCTTGTATGTTTGTTAATATGAATGATTTCCCATATTGTGTCACTTCTGGTGGGCTTTGGTAGTTCTCCCCCCCTCTCCACCCTGGTCCAGGGTGTGCTGTTTTGGTAGTGGTTCGTCCAGTGTTGGTAGTACAATAGTACGGATGTTGTGTGCTTGATGACGACTTGTGTTCCAGTCTTGTGGGTATCTCTTTCCCCCCCTCTGTAATCCTGCAGTGGTTCAATCTGCCTCTTCCTCTCTCTCTTATACGTTCTACTCTCTTGTATTCCAGTCTTGTGGGTATCTCTTTCCCCCCTCTGTAATCCTGCAGTGGTTCAATCTGCCTCTTCCTCTCTCTCTTATACGTTCTACTCTCTTGTATTCCAGTCTTGTGGGTATCTCTTTCCCCCCTCTGTAATCCTGCAGTGGTTCAATCTGCCTCTTCCTCTCTTATACGTTCTACTCTCTTTCCGCCCGTCTCTAAACAATTTCTAGTACTGTATTATCATATTGAGCTTTCTCTCTATAATGCTGTGAAATTCCGGCCACTGACAATAGTATCATTTTTTGTCAGTAATTGAAAATTTATATAGTTTAGGGTGTAAGTATATTCAAGTTATTAAGGTGGTCATTCAAGTCGATTCAAAGTAGAGTACTATATTGCAATATTCTACCCCATGCCATTCAATTCCTGACATTTTGGTTACTTTGGTGTACAGTACAGTATGTGATAACTATGATGTGTTGACCATTGGAGCGAGTTGTGTGCAAGCATCAGTGCTACCTGCTACTGTTATACTCAACAACCACTAACTGCGTATCACACACATCACACTCACAGCGAGGAAACAAGGCTTACTACTAACACTATTTTAACTGCCTCATGGGATAAAATTGTTTTGTATCACTTGATCCCTACTTACGTCTTTATTGAGATAGGCCAATAATAACTCCGTCTCGTTGAGTAACGTGACCGTACATTTTCCACGTATGTGCGTGGCAGGAAGAGTTTCTATCTGGCGGGAAAGGAAGAGTTCACGATGCCGTAACTGGTGTCTCTCGTTAGAGGAGAGGGTCTCGCCACTGGGCGTCACAATGGTCGACCCTCCCAACTCGGCCCCTTCGCTGTCGCTCTCATCCTCATCTAAGGCACCTGCAGGACAAATAAAGACAATTAAAACATTTCTGAAAAATATGAAAGCAAAGCTATAAGACAATCACAACACCAAGAATGGAGACTGGACAACATAATCCATACTACAATATCTTAAGCCTAGACTGTGAATACATATACAGTAGTAACTATCAAGTAAAGACAAGGGACCAAAGAAACTGTTGAGGAGTTACCTTGTTGAGTTGCCTCTTGTATGACAGTCTCATTCAGGCACGGGCCCTGTATCTCTTGACCCTTTAACAGCTTCTTAAACCCCCGGCACAGGTCCAAATTCCCGTGACCGTCTTCTGACGGAGGGGGAAGAGAAGCAGTTAAGAAACAAGCGAACAGGTGCTCCCCTACTCTGAGTTAAGCTGTCATTCTTGCTAAAATGTAAACACTACATATCAGCAGTTATCAACTGACAGCAAAACGGATAGCTTGGGAGGCAGCCAATCAAATCACATACACATCTTAAGTACAGTAATACACAACACAAACTGCTGCAATCTTCTCTAAATCATTTAGCCTGCATCAAGTGGACACAATTAATTAGGTTACATAAACACAAGCAACATAAACCTGAGTAAATCTCAAGTAATACAACACTAACAACAACTATAGGTATCTTGTAGAGCAGCAGCAGCAGCAACAAGAGTGCACATATTCCAATTATCACACCATGAGGAAACTCAACATAAAAAACATAAAACATCCTGTTCAAATAAAAGCCAAAGAGTAATACTATTTTGAAAAATAACAAATTTTTGAATGATAAAGATTACTTAAGCTGTTATGTTGCATAAATAAGTACAAGGGATATAGTTTAATAATTCACAATTGTGTATACAGTACGTACAGGTATACAGAATATCAAAATAAATAATTATATTATAATAAAAAAATATATATATATATATATATATATATATATATATATATATATTATATATATATATATATATATATATATATATATATATATACACTGTATATATATATATATATATATATATATATATATATATATATATATATACATACTGTATATATATACTGTATATATATATATATATATATATATATATATATATATATATATATATATATATATATATATATATATATATATATATATATATATACTGTATATATATATGAATGAGATATAGACATGGATGGAAAATTTCTTAATAGAAAAATGAGAGCTGTAATCAGAGGCAATGTATCGGATTGGAGGAATGTCACAAGTGGAGTACCACAGGGTTCAGTTCTTGCACCAGTGATGTTCATTGTCTACATAAATGATCTACCAGTTGGTATACAGAATTATATGAACATGTTTGCTGATGATGATAAGATAATAGGAAGGATAAGGAACGTAGATGAGTGTCATGCCCTTCAAGACGACCTGGACAAAATAAGTATATGGAGCACCACTTGGCAAATAGAATTTAATGTGAATAAATGCCATGTTATGGAATGTGGAACTGGGGAACATAGACCCCACACAACCTATATATTATGTGAGAAATCTTTAAAGAATTCTGACAAAGAAAGGGATCTAGGGGTGGTTCTAGATAGAAAACTGTCACCTGAGGACCACATTAAGAACATTGTGCAAGGAGCCTATGCTACACCTGGTTGACGACCGGGCCGCGGGGACGCTAAGCCCCGGAAGCACCTCAAGGTAACCTCAAGGTACACTTTCTAACCTCAGAATTGCTTTTAAATACATGGATGGAGAAATACTGAAGAAATTGTTCACGACTTTTATTAGACCAAAGCTGGAATATGCAGTGCTTGTGTGGTGCCCATATCTTAAGAAGCACATCAACAAACTGGAAAAGGTGCAACGACATGCCACTAAGTGGCTCCCAGAACTGAAGGACAAGAGATACGAGGAGAGGTTAGAGGCATTAACACTTTCGTGCCTTGCCGACGAGCGTTACAGTCCAATCTTTTTCTCCTGATTCTGCCCGCCGGACGAGTCCTTGCGTCGAACGGTTAAATAATTGTATAAATTTTATTTATTATTAGATTTTATTTTGGATAGTCTCAAAATGTTCGCCATGAAATTTACATTTTTTTCTAATAACCGAAGAGCTTATTAAAAAAAAACGGCATGGCAGTGAATCATCTTGGTATAACAATTGTATTATTGACACGACGAGTACGATCGACGTAGTTTTCCTGTCTGTTGCCGGTCGAACGCATCCTTATGTGATGGTTTATACTTATGTTCTTATAGTACATTCTATTGCGAACACATTGGTACAAAAAATAAATACGTACATCCAAAAATCATGTCAAGACAGTATATTGAATATACACATTTCGCCGATATGGCGCCGATTTGCTGCCGCGGGTAACACTTCAGCCACTTCCCACCGTCTTGTGGGTCGGTTGCGACATTGATTCTATATTTATATGCATATGTCCGTATAGAGAATTTTATTGCGGTTCCAATGATACCATAATCAACGATGTAGGATAAATGTGGCCTTCGCAATCATTAAGAGAGTGGAAACATTTTGTTGCTGTTTGGCGCTCTTGGCAAGTGATGTCAATAGATTTTTATTTTGTGTTGATATTCCTTATGCTTTGGCAGCATTTTATATGTATGTTCTTATAGACAATTCTATTGCGAACACAGTGATACCAAATTTAAATACGTAGGCCTACAAATAGTGTCAGGACAGTAAAAAGAGTATACACTTTTAGGTCTTACCGCTTAGGCGCGCGTAACGCCCAAAGCAAATATGGAAGTTTTTTTTGCTTCGCCCAAGGCACGAAAGTGTTAAATACTGTATGCAAAAATTAGAAGAGAGAAGAAAAAGAGGCGATATGATCAATACGTTCAAAATAGTAACAGGAATCTATAAAATTGATAGGGAAGAATTCCAGAGACCCGGAACTTCAAGAACAAGAGGTCATAGATTTAAACTAACGAAACAAAGCTGCCGGAGAAATATACGAAAATTCACTTTTGTAAATAGAGAGGTAGACGGTTGCAACAAGTTAAGTGAGAAGGTGGTGGAGGCCAAAACTGTCAGTAATTTCAAAGCATTATATGACAGAGTGCTGGGGAGACGGGACACCACGAGCGTAGCTCTCATCCTGTAACTACACTTAGGTAATTATACACACACACACACACACACAGGATAAGACCAAACTGGAAAAAGTTCAAAGGTTTGCCACCAGACTAGTACCCGAGCTGAGAGGTATGAGCTACGAGGAGAGACTACGGGAATTAAATCTCACTTCGTTGGAAAACAGAAGAGTTAGCGGGACATGATCACCACATTCAAGATTCTCAAGGGAATTGATAGGGTAGATAAAGACAGTCTATTTAACACAAGGGGCACACGCACTAGGGGACACAGGTGGAAACCGAGTGCCAAAATGAGCCACATAGATATTAGAAAGAACTTTTTTAGTGTCAGAGTGGTTGACAAATGGAATGCATTAGGAAGTGATGTGGTGGAGGCTGACTCCATACACAGTTTCAAGTGTAGATATGATAGAGCCCAATAGGCTCAGGAAACTGTACACCTGTTGATTAACGGTTGAGAGGCGGGACCAAAGAGCCAGAGCTCAACCCCCGCAAGCACAACTAGGTGAGTAGGTGAGTACACACACACACACACACACACATTTACTATATTAGGCCTCAGATGAATTAAGCCAAAGAAGGTTAGGTTAGTTTGTCTTTGCAACATTAAAAAATCATTTCCCCAGTTTGTCCAAATACAATAGTACCCATTTCTACTTTTTAATTGTGTTGTACGTTGGTATATGTACTAGTCCTGAAATACTGGTCGTTGTATTATCACACTTGGTAACGACCTATAAAATATATTGTATACACATTTTTAAAACAGTCACCGCTTGGCCACAATGCTGAAAATAAACATGATTAGTTTTACTAACCTAATTACTATAACTACTATAGTAGTTATACTATACTATTATATACTAAATGCTATAATTATACTAATTATATATATATATATATATATATATATATATATATATATATATATATATATATATATATATATATATATATATATATATATATATATATATATATATATATATATATATATATATATATATATATATATATATATATATATATATATATATATATATATATATATATATATATATATATATATATATTTAATCTTTAAATATAACATGAAAATAATACACTACAACTAATAGTGTTATAATCCTGAAAATGCACACACACCCGTATATGTAAGGTTGTATACATTCCAAATAGCATAAGCACCTGAAACTCCAATACAGTATATGGTTGGAATTAATCAAGTATCCCTGGTTCATGTCAGGCTTATTTCCCTCAAAAAACAAATAATATGAATATGCTCAATAATGTAGATAACCCGTTCCCCCCCCCCCCTCCTTTATACACACACAATATACTGTACGAGCTTGCTTATCCGGATTCCACTTAACCGGATAGTTCGTTTTCCAGCCAAAACCACATCCGGATAATTTTATTATACTTCCCAATATCCGGATAGAAATGCAGATAACTCGAGGTTAGGTTACGTAGAATAACTGACTAGAACAATAATTGGAGGTTAGGTAGTAGAACAACTCCCAGAACCCCTATACCTGCTTGATGGGGTTCTGGGAGTTGTTCTACTTCCCATGCCCGGACCGAAGCCAGGCTTGACTTGTGAGAGCTTGGTCCACCAGGCTGTTGCTTGGAGCGGCCTGCAGGCCCATATACCCAACACAGCACGGTTGGTCGGGCACCCATCAGAGAAAACTATTTAGTTTTCTCTGGAAGATGTCTACTGTTGTTCCGGCAATATTCCTTATGCTTGCTGGGAGGGTGTTGAATAACCGCGAACCTCTGATGTTTAAACAGTGTTCTCTGATTGTGCCTATGGCACCCCTGCTCTTCATTGGTTCTATTCTGCATTTTCTTCCATATCGTTCACTCCAGTACAGTACTGTACATTGTTATTTTACTGTGTAGATTAGGGACCTGGCCCTCCAGTATTTTCCATGTACAGTGGTACCTCAGAATACGAGTGTCCCTGTATACAAGTTTTTCAGAATACGAGCAGGATTTCCTCGGAAAATGTGTCTCGGAAGGCGAGTTTGTTGATACGCGTACAGGCCGACCTAGTGCGTGGTGGTACGGCAATCGTCGCCTCTCACCCCTCAGTTTACCAGTGCCTCGTGCTCAGTGACTATCCCACATCAATTCTTTACCCGGATTTTCAGTGTTTTATTGGATTTTCGGTCATTTGACCATAAAATTTGTTGTTATATATCTCGCCATGGGTCCCAAAAAGCCAATGGTAAGGTTCAACCTAAGAAAATTGTGCAGCATTTCGGGCGATCGAGTGTCAACACTGAAAAGTGTATAATCTTTTCACTGTCCTGACATTAATTTTCCATTTACATATTTCATTTTTGTACCAATGTGTTCGCAATAGAATGTTCTAGAAGAACATAAGTATAAAATGTCACACAAGATGTGTTAGACCGGCACCAAATAAAAAAACTACGTCGATTACACTTGGCGTGTCAACAATACAATGGTCTTACCTCGATGGGGCAAATGCTATGCCGTTCTCCCAAAAGGGCTATGCGGCTATTAGAGAAAACAGAAATTTCATGGCGGACATTTTCAAACTAGCCCAAAGTCGATCGCATAACAAATAGTTTATAGAAATATTTTTTCTCGTGACTCGTGAGCGAGTCCGCTGTGCGACCTATACACAAAAAGTGGTAATGCTCTTGAGTGCCATGATAACGCTAAATTGTTATGAAAATGAGTGAAGTATGGGAAGAATTGCAAAGTTTTGTTGAAAAAACTCGCCCAGATAAAGCTGTAACAGGCCGTTGCATTGACCTTTTGACCTTTTAAATAACAATGTGATGTCTTACTACAGACAAGTGTTAAAATGTAGGGAAAAACAAGTGTCTTTAGACATATTCTTAGTAAGACAAGCAAGTCTTAGTGGTATGCAGGCAAAACGTGCCAGAGTGTGCACACCAGTGAAGTCCTCACTGCCTGATGTTATAATGGAAGGGGACTCCCCTTCCAAACAGTAACACCTCTTCTCCTCCCTCCTCCTCACCATCTTCCATATGCCAACAGCAAGGTCAGTAATAACTTGAACATAGTTTTGTAGGTTTATTTAGATGAAATAGGTATAAAATTTAATTTGATGTGGGGTTTTTGGGAACGGGATTAATTCAGGATTAGTCAGGAACGGATTAATTCATTTCCCATTATTTCTTATGGGGAAATTAGCTTCGGAATACGAGCTGTCTCCAGGAATGGATTAAACTCTTAAACCGAGGTACCACTGTATATATTATTTGGTATCTCTCTCGTCTCCTTTCTAGTGAGTACATTTGGAGAGCTTTGAGACGATCCCAATAATTTAGGTGTTTTATCGCGTCTATGCGTGCCATATATGTTCTCTGTATTCCCTCTATTTCAGCAATCTCTCCTGCTCTGAAGGGGGAAGTGAGTACTGAGCAGTACTCGAGACGGGACAACACAAGTGACTTGAAGAGTACTGTACAACCATTGTGATGGGATCCCTGGATTTGAAAGTTCTCATAATCCATCCGATCATTTTTCTGGCTGACGCAATATTTGCTTGGTTATGCTCCCTAACATTAGGTTGTCAGACATCATTCCCAAATCCTTTACATGTTGCTTTCCTACTATGAGCAAATTTGATTGTGTTTTGTACCCTGTATTATGTTTAAGGTTCTCATTTTTACCGTACCTGAGTACCTGGAATTTATCACTGTTAAACATCATGTTATTTTCTGCTGCCCAGTTTAAAATTTTATTAATATCTGCTTGAAGTTTTTCAATGTCTTTAGCAGAGGTAATTTTCATGCTGATTTTTGTGACATCTGCAATGATACGAAGGATGATACGAAGCTGTGACTTGTATTTGAGTCTAAATATGATATGAGAATAAGGAAAAGCAGTGGTGCAATGACTGTACTCTGAGGAACAGAGCTTTTAACTGCAGGTTAAGGTACCCTGTCGGTCTTCGAGGGAGCCGGTCGGCCGAGCGGACAGCACGCGGGACTCGTGATCCTGTGGTCCTGGGTTCGATCCCAGGCGCCGGCGAGAAACAATGGGCAGAGTTTCTTCACCCTATGCCCCTGTTACCTAGCAGTAAAATAGGTACCTGGTGTTAGTCAGCTGTCACGGGCTGCTTCCTGGGGGGGGTGGAGGCCTGGTCAAGGACCGGGCCGCGGGGACACTAAAGCCCCGAAATCATCTCAAGATAACCTCAAGATAAGGACCCCTGAGATACTTTAAGTTAAGGTCCCATCAAGCAGGTATCCTGAGAAATGGTTGTTTGAGGATATGTTCCTTCTTTCTATGGTGTGATATGACAGCATTATATACAGCTCCAGCACTGATATCTTCATTTTAACCATAGTGCCGACACTGGAACTTGTCTTCAGTAAAGTTCATGCTGTATTCTCCAGCAGTTCATACTGTCTTCTAAACATCAGGCTCATCTTTAGTATACATGCCAGATCTCGTGTTGCTGGAGAGTAATCTCAGCTTCTTGTTAGCTCTGTGATAAGTAGTCTCAACGAAGTATTTCTCTGCCAAGAGCACAGTTTTCCTCTCAATGTTTCATCGCCCCCACGAGGTGATCACCACCCATTCTATTTCCCAGAGATTAAAATCCTCAAGAATTAGAATCTCTGAACTTGTTCCCCTTGCCAACTATGGCTGCCTATTCCATCACCTTCAGGCAGGTCTTGCTGCATATTTTATATTCTTCCCGAGGGCTCGTCTTGCTCGGTACCTGTACCCACCTCGTGCCTACCTCACGTAGCCTCCGGGGACCTACGGCCCCGCCTCCGACCAGGCCTCCCGGTTAGTCGTCTGGTCAACAAGACTGTTGGATGTGGCTGCTGGCAGCCTGGAAATAAGGCCACAGGTATGGCAACCTGCCACCATGGTGACTAAGGCCACAGGTGTCACCACCATGGTGAGTAAGGCCAGACTAACACCCACTGTGGAGGGGGTGGGAGTTTGGTAATGAAGGCACAAACACAATAATAATGGGCCAGATAGCCAGTATGAGTAGATAATGGGAGCACAATAATAATGGCTTCAGCTAGCCATTATCAATGGGTAATGGGTGCCTAGGACTGGTCAGGGGGGAGGGATGGGGTGCCGAGGACTGGTCAGGGGGGAGGGATGGGGGTGCCGAGGACTGGTCAGGGGGGAGGGATGGGGGTGCCGAGGACTGGTCAGGGGGGAGGGATGGGGGGGGGGCCGAGAGCGGCATGTCATTCAATCCTTGTTACATTTACTGATCAATACTGCCTGCAGCCATCCACACGTGCCGTGCATATGCGCACCAACACACGTCCTGTAATTACTCTCCCATCACCATACACCACAACATTACATACACACCCCCACACAGGGATGGGGGGTGTGGTGAACTCGCCTAGTTGTACTCGCCTAGTTGTGCTTGCGGGGGTTGAGCTCTGGCTCTTTGGTCCTGCCTCTCAACCGTCAATCAACTGGTGTACAGGTTCCTGAGCCTATTGCTAATATCTCTGTGGCTCATTTGGGCACTCAGTTTCCACCTGTGTCCCCTAGTGCGTGTGGCCCTGTGTTAAATATCCTGTCTTTATCTACCCTGGTGTATGACACCACTCGTGGTGGTGGCATACACCCACATGGGGGGGAGGGGGGGCCACAGGTGGAAGCTGAGTACCCACATGAGCCACAGGGACATTGGAAAAAACTTTTTCAGTGTCAGAGTAGTTAACAGGTGGAATGCATTAGGCAGTGATGTGGTGGAGGCTGACTCCATACACAGTTTCAAGTGTAGATATGATAGAACCCAGTAGGCTCAGGAACCTGTACACCTGTTGATTGACAGTTGAGAGGCGGGATCAAAGAGCCAGAGCTCAACCCCCGCAAGCACAATTAGGTGAGTACATCACCATACACCACAACCATACACCCCCACATCACCATACTCCACAACGATACACCTCCCACATCACCATACACCACAACCATACACCCCACATCACCATACACCACAACCATACACCCCCACATCACCATACACCACAACCATACACCACAACCATACACTCCAACATCACCATACACCACAACCATACACCCCCACATCACCATACACCACAACCATACACCCCCACATCACCATACACCACAACCATACACCCCCACATCACCATACACCACAACCATACACCCCCACATCACCATACACCACAACCATACACTCCAACATCACCATACACCACAACCATACACTTTACCACAACCATACACCCCCACATCACCATACACCACAACCATACACCCCCACATCACCATACACCACAACCATACACCCCCACATCACCATACACCACAACCATACACCCCCACATCACCATATACCTGGTTGATGGGGTTCTGGGAGTTGTTCTACTGCCCAAGCCCGGCCCGAGGCCAGGCTTGACTTGTGAGAGTTTGGTCCACCAGGCTGTTGCTTGGAGCGGCCCGCAGGCCCACCACAGCCCGGCCCGAGGCAAGGCTTGACTTGTGAGAGTTTGGTCCACCAGGCTGTTGCTTGGAGCGGCCCGCAGGGCCACCACAGCCCGGTTGGTCTGGCAATATTTCTCATATTATTCCCAAATCCTTTACATATAGCTTTCCTACTATGGCCAAATTTGATTGTGTTTTTTTCCTTGTATTGTATTTAAAGTGCTCATTTTTACCATAGCTGAGTACTTGGAATTTATCAGTTAAACATCATGTTATTTTGTGCTGGCCAGTCAGATTTAGGCTCCCGTTTAGTGTTGTAGTTGACTAGATACGGGCTCCACGCCGCGGGAGCTGTATAATCAACCATTGGTCTGACAGATGTGGTACATAAGGACCTAAATGATTCCTTACACAGGTTTCTAAAGGCAGTTCTTATGTTGGCTAAGCTGGCATATGCCGCTGATGATATCCTCTTGTGTGGGCCTTAGGGGACAGGTCTGGGATCTCTCCCTCTCCCAGATTCCTGAAGAATTACATCTCCCAAATGGGATCTTATACTTGGCCTCCTGCTCCCTACACGTATCTTCATTACTCTGCATTTACTGGAGTTGAACTCTAATAGCCATTTGTTGGGCCATTCCTTCAGTGTGAGCAGGACATGTTGTAGCCTCATGCTGCCTTCCTCCCTAAATTGTCATAACTTTAGCAGCAGTAAACATTAAGAGGAATGAGTGTGTACCCTGTGGACGATCATTTACGTATAGTGTATCAAGGAGGACAGGTCCGTGTACAGAACCCTGTGGGACTCCCCTAGTGACGTCACGCCATCCTGGGACCTCACTCCTCCTCTCTACACTCACCTAGTTGTGTCTGCACCATCCACCACCGACTCTTGGATCCCGCCTTTCTAGCCACCGGTTGTTTACAGCAATGACACCGGTCCTATTTCCCTATCATATCTAGAGTTAAAATTATGAGTGTTTGCTTCCACAACCTGTTCCTTAAGTCCATTCCATTTTCCCACTATTCTCACGCTACAAGAAAGCATCCTAACATCTGTGTGACTCATCTGAGTTTCCAGCTTCCACCTATGTCCCCTCGTTCTGTTACTATTCCCTGTGAACATTTCGTCCATTTCCACTCTGGCAATCACCCCCGCTCTCCAAATCCCCGCGTGTGCGTAAGTACTCACCTAGTTGTGCTTGCGGGGGTTGAGCTCTGGCTCTTTGGTCCCGCCTCTCAACCGTCAATCAACAGGTGTACAGGTTCCTGAGCCTATTGGCTCTATCATATCTACACTTGAAACTGTGTATGGAGTCAGCCTCCACCACATCACTTCCTAATGCATTCCATTTGTCAACCACTCTGACCTTAAAAAAGTTCTTTCTAATTCTCTGTGGCTCATTTGGCACTCAGTTTCCACCTGTGTCCCCTATGCGTGTGCCCCTTGTGTTAAATAGCCTGTCTTTATCACCCTGTCGATTCCCCAGAATCTTGAATGTGGTGATCATGTCCCCCCCTAACTCTTCTGTCTTCCAGCGAGGTGAGGTTTAATTCCCGTAGTCTCTCCTCGTAGCTCATACCTCTCAGCTCGGTACTAGTCTGGTGGCAAACCTTTGAACCTTTTCCAGTTTAGTCTTATCCTTGACTAGATATGGACTCCATGCTGGAGCTGCATACTCCAGGATTGGTCTGACATATGTGGTATACAAAGTTCTGAATGATTCCTTACACAAGTTTCTGAATGCTGTTCGTATGTTGGCCAACCTGGCATGTGTGTGGTGTACTCACCTAGCTGTGCTTGCGGGAGTTGAGTTCTGCTCTTTCGGCCCGCCTCTCAACTGTCATTTAAACTGTTACTAACTATTTCCTCTCCCCCCCTACAACACCCCGGAAGCAGTACATAACAGCTGTCTAACTCCCAGGTACCTATTTACTGCTAGGTAACAGGAGCACCAGGGTGAAAGAAAGTGCCCATTATTTCTCGCCGCGCTGGGATGGAAGCCCGGACCACAGTATTAGGTGCACAGCGTGCTGTCCACTCAGCACCGCCCGTGTGTGCCCGTGTAAGAGAGAAGCAGGAAGGTGGTATCTTTGTAAAGCATTATGACAAGTGAGTCTCAAGGTCACTGCTCCCATCATTCCTCCTGCTGCTGCTGCTGCTGCTGCTGGTGCTAGCCGCATTACTGCTGCTGCTGCTGCTGCTGCTGCTAGCCGCAGTTACTGCTGCTGCTGCTGCTGCTAGCCGCAGTTACTGCTGCTGCTGCTGCTAGAAGCAGTTACTGCTGCTGCTGCTAGCCGCATTACTGCTGCTGCTGCTAGCCGCAGTTACTGCTGCTGCTGCTGCTGCTTGTGCTAGCCGCAGTTACTGCTGCTGCTGCTGCTGCTAGCCGCAGTTTACTGCTGCTGCTGCTGCTGCTAGCCGCAGTTACTGCTGCTGCTGCTAGCCGCAGTTACTGCTGCTGCTGCTGCTGCTGCTGCTAGCCGCAGTTACTGCTGCTGCTGCTGCTGCTAGCCGCAGTTACTGCTGCTGCTGCTGCTAGAAGCAGTTCCTGCTGCTGCTGCTAGCCGCAGTTACTGCTGCTGCTGCTAGCCGCAGTTACTGCTGCTGCTGCTGCTGCTGGTGCTAGCCGCAGTTACTGCTGCTGCTGCTGGTGCTAGCCGCAGTTACTGCTGCTGCTCTGCTGCTGGTGCTAGCCGCAGTTACTGCTCTGCTGCTGCTGGTGCTAGCCGCAGTTACTGCTGCTGCTGCTGCTGCTGGTGCTAGCCGCAGTTACTGCTGCTTGCTGCTGGTGCTAGCCGCAGTTACTGCTGCTGCTGCTAGCCGCAGTTACTGCTGCTGCTGCTAGCCGCAGTTACTGCTGCTGCTGCTAGCCGCAGTTACTGCTGCTGCTGCTAGCGCAGTTACTGCTGCTGCTGCTGGTGCTAGCCGCAGTTACTGCTGCTGCTGCTGCTGCTGCTGCTAGCCGCAGTTACTGCTGCTGCTGCTGCTGCTAGCCGCAGTTACTGCTGCTGCTGCTGCTAGCCGCAGTTACTGCTGCTGCTGCTAGCCGCAGTACTGCTGCTGCTGCTAGCCCGCAGTTACTGCTGCTGCTGCGCTGCTGGTGCTAGCCGCAGTTACTGCTGCTGCTGTCTGTTGCTAGCCGCAGTTACTGCTGCTGCTGCTGCGGCTGTGCTAGCCGCAGTTACTGCTGCTGCTGCTGGTGCTAGCCGCAGTTACTACTGCTGCTGCTGCTGCTGCTAGCCGCAGTTACTACTGCTCTGCTGCTGTTTGTGTTGCTGCTGCTGTTCTTAGTTAAACAGCAGCAGGTGTGTTCACTTTGAGGTGTGTACGGGGTCAGGCCTCCACCACCTGTTTTTCATCTTGCTGTGGCTACAGCAGCAGACAACTTCAAAATCTTTCCCAACCACACACAACTTTCCTTCCTCATAGTAGCCTCACCAATCAGGTCTTCCTGCAACAACACCCACTAATGGCGCAACAACAACCAGGTACCCATAGCAGGACACACACAGCAGGACACTCACAACAGGACACACACAACAGGACCCACACAACAGGACACACACAACAGGACACACACAACAGGAGACACACACAACAGGAGACACACAACAGGAGACACACAACAGGACACACACAACAGGAGACACCACACAACAGGACACACACACAACAGGAGACACACACAACAGGACACACACAACAGGAGACACACCACAACAGGACACACACAACAGGAGACACACACAACAGGACACACACAGCAGGACACACACAGCAGGACACTCACAACAGGAGACACACACAACGGGAGACACACAGCAGGAGACACACAGCAGGACACACAGCAGGACACACACAGCAGGACAGACAACACAGCAGGACACACACAACAGGACACACACAACAGGAGACACACAACAGGACACACACAACAGGAGACACACAACAGGACACACACAACAGGACACACACAACAGGAGACACACAGCAGGACACACACAACAGGACACACACAACAGGAGACACACAACAGGACACACACAACAGGACACACACAACAGGACCCACACAACAGGACACACACAACAGGAGACACACAACAGGACACACACAACAGGACACACACAACAGGAGACACACAACAGGACACACACAGCAGGACACTCACAACAGGAGACACACACAACGGGAGACACACAGCAGGAGACACACAGCAGGACACACAGCAGGACACACACAGCAGGACAGACAACACAGCAGGACACACACAACAGGACACACACAACAGGACACACACAACAGGACACACACAACAGGACACACACAACAGGACACACACAACAGGACACACACAGCAGGACACACACAACAGGACACACACAACAGGACACACACAACAGGACACACACAACAGGAGACACACAACAGGACACACACAACAGGACACACACAACAGGACACACACAACAGGACACACACAACAGGAGACACACAACAGGACACACACAACAGGAGACACACACAACAGGAGACACACAACAGGACACACACAACAGGACACACACAACAGGACACACACAACAGGAGACACACAACAGGACACACACAACAGGAGACACACAACAGGACACACTACAACAGGAGACACACAACAGGACACACACAACAGGAGACACACACAACAGGACACACACACAACATGACACACACAACAGGAGACACACAACAGGACACACACAACAGGACACACACAACAGGACACACACACAGGAGACACACAACAGGACACACAGCAGGACACACACAACAGGAGACACACAACAGGAGACACACAGCAGGAGACACACAGCAGGAGCCACACAGCAGGAGACACACAACAGGACACACACAACAGGACACACACAACAGGAGACACACAGCAGGAGACACACAGCAGGACACACAAAGCAGGACCCACACAGCAGGAGACACACAGCAGGAGACACACAACAGGACACACACAACAGGACACACACAACAGGACACACACAACAGGACACACACAGCAGGAGACACACAGCAGGACACACACAACAGGAGACACACAACAGGACACACACAACGGGAGACACACAACAGGAGACACACACAACAGGACACACACACAACAGGAGACACACACAACAGGAGACACACACAACAGGAGACACACACAACAGGAGACACACACAACAGGACACACACAACAGGAGACACACACAGCAGGACACACACAACAGGACACACACAACAGGAGACACACAACAGGACACACACAACAGGAGACACACAACAGGAGACACACACAACAGGGTTGTTCATGAACAAATGGGGAGTAAGTGTAAGCAAAATGCCCAAATGAGTCGCAGATATTAGAGTGTGTCAGTGTCAGTAGTGAAGAGTTGGAATGTGCACAAAATTCGGTGGTGGTGCATGGGTAACAGCTTCACCATCACCCTGTGAGAGATAGGGTGTGGATTCGAGCCAAAGAGCATTAACTGGGCGCCAATGGGTACCTTTGCATATCTTCGCTGAGCAGCAAT
>WNGS01002131.1:0-10457 GCA_020271785.1 Procambarus virginalis
CCCCCCTCTACTGGCAGGGGTTGGTGCTGGACCTGTAGCTCCAGCCCCCTCTACTGGCAGGGGGTTGGTGCTGGACCTGTAGCTCCAGCCCCCTCTACTGGCAGGGGGTTGGTGCTGGACCTGTAGCTCCAGCCCCTCTACTGGCAGGGGTTGGTGCTGGACCTGTAGCTCCAGCCCCCTCTACTGGCAGGGGGTTGGTGCTGGACCTGTAGCTCCAGCCCCCTCTACTGGCAGGGGGTTGGTGCTGGACCTGTAGCTCCAGCCCCCCTACTGGCAGGGGGTTGGTGCTGGACCTGTAGCTCCAGCCCCCTCTACTGGCAGGGGGTTGGTGCTGGACTGTAGCTCCAGCCCCCCTCTACTGGCAGGGGGTTGGTGCTGGACCTGTAGCTCCAGCCCCTCTACTGGCAGGGGTTGGTGCTGGACCTGTAGCTCCAGCCCCCCTCTACTGGCAGGGGGTTGGTGCTGGACCTGTAGCTCCAGCCCCCCTCTACTGGCAGGGGGTGGTGCTGGACCTGTAGCTCCAGCCCCCTCTACTGGCAGGGGGTTGGTGCTGGACCTGTAGCTCCAGCCCCCTCTACTGGCAGGGGTTGGTGCTGGACCTGTAGCTCCAGCCCCCCCTCTACTGGCAGGGGGTTGGTGCTGGACTGTAGCTCCAGCCCCCTCTACTGGCAGGGGGTTGGTGCTGGACCTGTAGCTCCAGCCCCCTCTACTGGCAGGGGGTTGGTGCTGGACCTGTAGCTCCAGCCCCCTCTACTGGCAGGGGGTTGGTGCTGGACCTGTAGCTCCAGCCCCCCTCTACTGGCAGGGGTTGGTGCTGGACCTGTAGCTCCAGCCCCCTCTACTGGCAGGGGGTTGGTGCTGGACCTGTAGCTCCAGCCCCCCTCTACTGGCAGGGGGTTGGTGCTGGACCTGTAGCTCCAGCCCCCCTCTACTGGCAGGGGGTTGGTGCTGGACCTGTAGCTCCAGCCCCCTTCTGGCAGGGGGTTGGTGCTGGACCTGTAGCTCCAGCCCCTCTACTGGCAGGGGGTTGGTGCTGGACTGTAGCTCCAGCCCCCTCTCTACTGGCAGGGGGTTGGTGCTGGACCTGTAGCTCCAGCCCCCTCTACTGGCAGGGGTTGGTGCTGGACCTGTAGCTCCAGCCCCCCTCTATGGCAGGGGTTGGTGCTGGACCTGTAGCTCCAGCCCCTCTACTGGCAGGGGGTTGGTGCTGGACCTGTAGCTCCAGCCCCCTTACTGGCAGGGGGTTGGTGCTGGACCTGTAGCTCCAGCCCCCCTCTACTGGCAGGGGGTTGGTGCTGGACCTGTAGCTCCAGCCCCCTCTACTGGCAGGGGTTGGTGCTGGACCTGTAGCTCCAGCCCCCCTCTACTGGCAGGGGGTTGGTGCTGGACCTGTAGCTCCAGCCCCCCTCTATGGCAGGGGGTTGGTGCTGGACCTGTAGCTCCAGCCCCCCTCTACTGGCAGGGGGTTGGTGCTGGACCTGTAGCTCCAGCCCCCCTCTACTGGCAGGGGGTTGGTGCTGGACCTGTAGCTCCAGCCCCTCTACTGGCAGGGGGTGGTGCTGGACCTGTAGCTCCAGCCCCTCTACTGGCAGGGGGTTGGTGCTGGACCTGTAGCTCCAGCCCCCCTCTACTGGCAGGGGGTTGGTGCTGGACCTGTAGCTCCAGCCCCCCTCTACTGGCAGGGGGTTGGTGCTGGACCTGTAGCTCCAGCCCCCCTCTACTGGCAGGGGGTTGGTGCTGGACCTGTAGCTCCAGCCCCCCTCTACTGGCAGGGGGTTGGTGCTGGACCTGTAGCTCCAGCCCCCCTCTACTGGCAGGGGGTGGTGCTGGACCTGTAGCTCCAGCCCCCCTCTACTGGCAGGGGGTTGGTGCTGGACCTGTAGCTCCAGGCCCCCTCTACTGGCAGGGGGTTGGTGCTGGACCTGTAGCTCCAGCCCCCTCTACTGGCAGGGGGTTGGTGCTGGACCTGTAGCTCCAGCCCCCTCTACTGGCAGGGGGTTGGTGCTGGACTGTAGCTCCAGCCCCCCTCTACTGGCAGGGGGTTGGTGCTGGACCTGTAGCTCCAGCCCCCTCTACTGGCAGGGGTTGGTGCTGGACCTGTAGCTCCAGCCCCCCTCTACTGGCAGGGGGTTGGTGCTGGACCTGTAGCTCCAGCCCCCCTCTACTGGCAGGGGGTTGGTGCTGGACCTGTAGCTCCAGCCCCCCTCTACTGGCAGGGGTTGGTGCTGGACCTGTAGCTCCAGCCCCCTCTACTGGCAGGGGTTGGTGCTGGACCTGTAGCTCCAGCCCCCTCTACTGGCAGGGGGTTGGTGCTGGACCTGTAGCTCCAGCCCCCCTCTACTGGCAGGGGGTTGGTGCTGGACCTGTAGCTCCAGCCCCCTCTACTGGCAGGGGGTTGGTGCTGGACCTGTAGCTCCAGCCCTCTACTGGCAGGGGGTTGGTGCTGGACCTGTAGCTCCAGCCCCCTCTACTGGCAGGGGGTTGGTGCTGGACCTGTAGCTCCAGCCCCCCTCTACTGGCAGGGGGTGGTGCTGGACCTGTAGCTCCAGCCCCCTCTACTGGCAGGGGGTTGGTGCTGGACCTGTAGCTCCAGCCCCCCTCTACTGGCAGGGGGTTGGTGCTGGACCTGTAGCTCCAGCCCCCTCTACTGGCAGGGGGTTGGTGCTGGAACTGTAGCTCCAGCCCCCTCTGGCAGGGGGTTGGTGCTGGACCTGTAGCTCCAGCCCCCCTCTACTGGCAGGGGGTTGGTGCTGGACCTGTAGCTCCAGCCCCCCTCTACTGGCAGGGGTTGGTGCTGGACCTGTAGCTCCAGCCCCCTCTACTGGCAGGGGGTTGGTGCTGGACCTGTAGCTCCACCCCCTCTACTGGCAGGGGGTTGGTGCTGGACCTGTAGCTCCAGCCCCCTCTACTGGCAGGGGGTTGGTGCTGGACTGTAGCTCCAGCCCCCTCTATGGCAGGGGGTGGTGCTGGACCTGTAGCTCCAGCCCCCTCTACTGGCAGGGGTTGGTGCTGGACCTGTAGCTCCAGCCCCCTCTACTGGCAGGGGTTGGTGCTGGACCTGTAGCTCCAGCCCCCTCTACTGGCAGGGGGTTGGTGCTGGACCTGTAGCTCCAGCCCCTCTACTGGCAGGGGTTGGTGCTGGACCTGTAGCTCCAGCCCCCTCTACTGGCAGGGGGTGGTGCTGGACCTGTAGCTCCAGCCCCCCTCTACTGGCAGGGGGTTGGTGCTGGACCTGTAGCTCCAGCCCCCTCTACTGGCAGGGGGTTGGTGCTGGACCTGTAGCTCCAGCCCCCTCTACTGGCAGGGGGTTGGTGCTGGACCTGTAGCTCCAGCCCCTCTACTGGCAGGGGGTTGGTGCTGGACCTGTAGCTCCAGCCCCTCTACTGGCAGGGGTTGGTGCTGGACCTGTAGCTCCAGCCCCCCTCTACTGGCAGGGGGTTGGTGCTGGACTGTAGCTCCAGCCCCCCTCTACTGGCAGGGGGTTGGTGCTGGACCTGTAGCTCCAGCCCCCTCTACTGGCAGGGGGTTGGTGCTGGACCTGTAGCTCCAGCCACCCTCTACTGGCAGGGGGTTGGTGCTGGACCTGTAGCTCCAGCCCCCCTCTACTGGAGGGGGTGGTGCTGGACCTGTAGCTCCAGCCCCTCTACTGGCAGGGGTTGGTGCTGGACCTGTAGCTCCAGCCCCCTCTACTGGCAGGGGGTTGGTGCTGGACCTGTAGCTCCAGCCCCCCTCTACTGGCAGGGGTTGGTGCTGGACCTGTAGCTCCAGCCCCCCTCTACTGGCAGGGGGTTGGTGCTGGACCTGTAGCTCCAGCCCCCTCTACTGGCAGGGGGTGGTGCTGGACTGTAGCTCCAGCCCCCTCTACTGGCAGGGGGTTGGTGCTGGACCTGTAGCTCAGCCCCCCTCTACTGGCAGGGGGTTGGTGCTGGACCTGTAGCTCCAGCCCCCTCTACTGGCAGGGGATTGGTGCTGGACCTGTAGCTCCAGCCCCTCTACTGGCAGGGGGTTGGTGCTGGACCTGTAGCTCCAGCCCCTACTGGCAGGGGGTTGGTGCTGGACCTGTAGCTCCAGCCCCCTCTACTGGCAGGGGTTGGTGCTGGACCTGTAGCTCCAGCCCCCTCTACTGGCAGGGGTTGGTGCTGGACCTGTAGCTCCAGCCCCCTCTACTGGCAGGGGTTGGTGCTGGACCTGTAGCTCCAGCCCCTCTACTGGCAGGGGGTTGGTGCTGGACCTGTAGCTCCAGCCCCCTCTACTGGCAGGGGGTTGGTGCTGGACCTGTAGCTCCAGCCCCCTCTACTGGCAGGGGGTTGGTGCTGGACCTGTAGCTCCAGCCCACCCTCTACTGGCAGGGGGTTGGTGCTGGACCTGTAGCTCCAGCCCCCCTCTACTGGCAGGGGATTGGTGCTGGACCTGTAGCTCCAGCCCCCCTCTACTGGCAGGGGGTTGGTGCTGGACCTGTAGCTCCAGCCCCCTCTACTGGCAGGGGGTTGGTGCTGGACCTGTAGCTCCAGCCCCCTCTACTGGCAGGGGGTTGGTGCTGGACCTGTAGCTCCAGCCCCCTCTACTGGCAGGGGGTTGGTGCTGGACCTGTAGCTCCAGCCCCCCTCTACTGGCAGGGGGTTGGTGCTGGACCTGTAGCTCCAGCCCCCTCTACTGGCAGGGGTTGGTGCTGGACCTGTAGCTCCAGCCCCCCTCTACTGGCAGGGGTTGGTGCTGGACCTGTAGCTCCAGCCCCCCTCTACTGGCAGGGGGTTGGTGCTGGACCTGTAGCTCCAGCCCCCTCTACTGGCAGGGGGTTGTGCTGGACCTGTAGCTCCAGCCCCTCTACTGGCAGGGGGTTGGTGCTGGACCTGTAGCTCCAGCCCCCTCTACTGGCAGGGGGTTGGTGCTGGACCTGTAGCTCCAGCCCCCTTCTACTGGCAGGGGGTTGGTGCTGGACCTGTAGCTCCCCCCTCTACTGGCAGGGGTTGGTGCTGGACCTGTAGCTCCAGCCCCCCTCTACTGGCAGGGGGTGGTGCTGGACCTGTAGCTCCAGCCCCCTCTACTGGCAGGGGGTTGGTGCTGGACCTGTAGCTCCAGCCCCCTCTACTGGCAGGGGGTTGGTGCTGGACCTGTAGCTCCAGCCCCCCTCTACTGGCAGGGGGTTGGTGCTGGACCTGTAGCTCCAGCCCCTCTACTGGCAGGGGGGGTGCTGGACCTGTAGCTCCAGCCCCTCTACTGGCAGGGGGTTGGTGCTGGACCTGTAGCTCCAGCCCCTCTACTGGCAGGGGGTTGGTGCTGGACCTGTAGCTCCAGCCCCTCTACTGGCAGGGGGTTGGTGCTGGACCTGTAGCTCCAGCCCCTCTACTGGCAGGGGGTTGGTGCTGGACCTGTAGCTCCAGCCCCTCTACTGGCAGGGGGTTGGTGCTGGACCTGTAGCTCCAGCCCCCTCTACTGGCAGGGGTTGGTGCTGGACCTGTAGCTCCAGCCCCCTCTACTGGCAGGGGGTTGGTGCTGGACCTGTAGCTCCAGCCCCCCTCTACTGGCAGGGGTTGGTGCTGGACCTGTAGCTCCAGCCCCCCTCTACTGGCAGGGGGTTGGTGCTGGACCTGTAGCTCCAGCCCCCCTCTACTGGCAGGGGGTTGGTGCTGGACCTGTAGCTCCAGCCCCCTCTACTGGCAGGGGGTTGGTGCTGGACCTGTAGCTCCAGCCCCCTCTATGGCAGGGGGTTGGTGCTGGACCTGTAGCTCCAGCCCCCTCTACTGGCAGGGGGTGGTGCTGGACCTGTAGCTCCAGCCCCCCTCTACTGGCAGGGGGTTGGTGCTGGACCTGTAGCTCCAGCCCCCTCTACTGGCAGGGGGTTGGTGCTGGACCTGTAGCTCCAGCCCCCCTCTACTGGCAGGGGGGTGGGCTGGACCTGTAGCTCCAGCCCCCTCTACTGGCAGGGGGTTGGTGCTGGACCTGTAGCTCCAGCCCCCTCTACTGGCAGGGGGTTGGTGCTGGACCTGTAGCTCCAGCCCCCTCTACTGGCAGGGGGTGGTGCTGGACCTGTAGCTCCAGCCCCCCTCTACTGGCAGGGGTTGGTGCTGGACTGTAGCTCCAGCCCCCTCTACTGGCAGGGGGTTGGTGCTGGACTGTAGCTCCAGCCCCCCTCTACTGGCAGGGGGTTGGTGCTGGACTGTAGCTCCAGCCCCTCTACTGGCAGGGGTTGGTGCTGGACCTGTAGCTCCAGCCCCCTCTACTGGCAGGGGGTTGGTGCTGGACCTGTAGCTCCAGCCCCCTCTACTGGCAGGGGGTTGGTGCTGGACCTGTAGCTCCAGCCCCCTCTACTGGCAGGGGTTGGTGCTGGACCTGTAGCTCCAGCCCCCTCTACTGGCAGGGGGTTGGTGCTGGACCTGTAGCTCCAGCCCCCTCTACTGGCAGGGGGTTGGTGCTGGACCTGTAGCTCCAGCCCCCTCTACTGGCAGGGGTTGGTGCTGGACCTGTAGCTCCAGCCCCCTCTACTGGCAGGGGGTTGGTGCTGGACCTGTAGCTCCAGCCCCCTCTACTGGCAGGGGGTTGGTGCTGGACCTGTAGCTCCAGCCCCCTCTACTGGCAGGGGGTTGGTGCTGGACCTGTAGCTCCAGCCCCCCTTACTGGCAGGGGGTTGGTGCTGGACCTGTAGCTCCAGCCCCCTCTACTGGCAGGGGGTTGGTGCTGGACCTGTAGCTCCAGCCCCTCTACTGGCAGGGGGTGGTGCTGGACCTGTAGCTCCAGCCCCTCTACTGGCAGGGGGTTGGTGCTGGACCTGTAGCTCCAGCCCCCCTCTACTGGCAGGGGATTGGTGCTGGACCTGTAGCTCCAGCCCCCTCTACTGGCAGGGGGTTGGTGCTGGACCTGTAGCTCCAGCCCCCTCTACTGGCAGGGGGTTGGTGCTGGACCTGTAGCTCCAGCCCCCCTCTACTGGCAGGGGTTGGTGCTGGACCTGTAGCTCCAGCCCCCCTCTACTGGCAGGGGGTTGGTGCTGGACCTGTAGCTCCAGCCCCCTCTACTGGCAGGGGGTGGTGCTGGACCTGTAGCTCCAGCCCCCTCTACTGGCAGGGGGTTGGTGGGACCTGTAGCTCCAGCCCCCCTCTACTGGCAGGGGGTTGGTGCTGGACCTGTAGCTCCAGCCCCCTCTACTGGCAGGGGGTTGGTGCTGGACCTGTAGCTCCAGCCCCCTCTACTGGCAGGGGGTTGGTGCTGGACCTGTAGCTCCAGCCCCCTCTACTGGCAGGGGGTTGGTGCTGGACCTGTAGCTCCAGCCCCCTCTACTGGCAGGGGGTGGTGCTGGACCTGTAGCTCCAGCCCCCTTACTGGCAGGGGGTTGGTGCTGGACCTGTAGCTCCAGCCCCCTCTACTGGCAGGGGTTGGTGCTGGACCTGTAGCTCCAGCCCCTCTACTGGCAGGGGGTTGGTGCTGGACCTGTAGCTCCAGCCCCCTTCTACTGGCAGGGGGTTGGTGCTGGACCTGTAGCTCCAGCCCCCTCTACTGGCAGGGGGTTGGTGCTGGACCTGTAGCTCCAGCCCCCCTCTACTGGCAGGGGGTTGGTGCTGGACCTGTAGCTCCAGCCCCCCTCTACTGGCAGGGGTTGGTGCTGGACTGTAGCTCCAGCCCCCCTCTACTGGCAGGGGGTTGGTGCTGGACCTGTAGCTCCAGCCCCCCTCTACTGGCAGGGGGTTGGTGCTGGACCTGTAGCTCCAGCCCCCTCTACTGGCAGGGGTTGGTGCTGGACCTGTAGCTCCAGCCCCCTCTACTGGCAGGGGTTGGTGCTGGACCTGTAGCTCCAGCCCCCTCTACTGGCAGGGGTTGGTGCTGGACCTGTAGCTCCAGCCCCCTCTACTGGCAGGGGTTGGTGCTGGAACTGTAGCTCCAGCCCCCTCTACTGGCAGGGGGTTGGTGCTGGACCTGTAGCTCCAGCCCCCCTCTACTGGCAGGGGGTTGGTGCTGGACCTGTAGCTCCAGCCCCCTCTACTGGCAGGGGGTTGGTGCTGGACCTGTAGCTCCAGCCCCCCTCTACTGGCAGGGGGTTGGTGCTGGACCTGTAGCTCCAGCCCCCTCTACTGGCAGGGGGTTGGTGCTGGACCTGTAGCTCCAGCCCCCCTCTACTGGCAGGGGGGTGGTGCTGGACCTGTAGCTCCAGCCCCCTCTACTGGCAGGGGGTTGGTGCTGGACCTGTAGCTCCAGCCCCCTCTACTGGCAGGGGGTTGGTGCTGGACCTGTAGCCAGCCCCCCTCTACTGGCAGGGGGTTGGTGCTGGACCTGTAGCTCCAGCCCCCTCTACTGGCAGGGGGTTGGTGCTGGACCTGTAGCTCCAGCCCCCTCTACTGGCAGGGGGTTGGTGCTGGACCTGTAGCTCCAGCCCCCCTCTACTGGCAGGGGGTTGGTGCTGGAACTGTAGCTCCAGCCCCCTCTACTGGCAGGGGTTGGTGCTGGACCTGTAGCTCCAGCCCCCCTCTACTGGCAGGGGGTTGGTGCTGGACCTGTAGCTCCAGCCCCCTCTACTGGCAGGGGGTTGGTGCTGGACCTGTAGCTCCAGCCCCCTCTACTGGCAGGGGGTTGGTGCTGGACCTGTAGCTCCAGCCCCCTCTACTGGCAGGGGGTTGGTGCTGGACCTGTAGCTCCAGCCCCCTCTACTGGCAGGGGGTGGTGCTGGACCTGTAGCTCCAGCCCCCTCTACTGGCAGGGGGTTGGTGCTGGACTGTAGCTCCAGCCCCCCTCTACTGGCAGGGGGTTGGTGCTGGACCTGTAGCTCCAGCCCCCTCTACTGGCAGGGGGTGGTGCTGACTGTAGCTCCAGCCCCCCTCTACTGGCAGGGGGTTGGTGCTGGACCTGTAGCTCCAGCCCCCCTCTACTGGCAGGGGGTTGGTGCTGGACCTGTAGCTCCAGCCCCCTCTACTGGCAGGGGGTTGGTGCTGGACCTGTAGCTCCAGCCCCCTCTACTGGCAGGGGGTTGGTGCTGGACCTGTAGCTCCAGCCCCCCTCTACTGGCAGGGGGTTGGTGCTGGACTGTAGCTCCAGCCCTCTACTGGCAGGGGGTGGTGCTGGACCTGTAGCTCCAGCCCCCTCTACTGGCAGGGGGTTGGTGCTGGACCTGTAGCTCCAGCCCCCTCTACTGGCAGGGGGTTGGTGCTGGACCTGTAGCTCCAGCCCCCTCTACTGGCAGGGGGTTGGTGCTGGACCTGTAGCTCCAGCCCCCTCTACTGGCAGGGGTTGGTGCTGGACCTGTAGCTCCAGCCCCCTCTACTGGCAGGGGTTGGTGCTGGACCTGTAGCTCCAGCCCCTCTACTGGCAGGGGGTTGGTGCTGGACCTGTAGCTCCAGCCCCCTCTACTGGCAGGGGGTTGGTGCTGGACCTGTAGCTCAGCCCCCCTCTACTGGCAGGGGGTTGGTGCTGGACCTGTAGCTCCAGCCCCCTCTACTGGCAGGCAGGGGGTTGGTGCTGGACCTGTAGCTCCAGCCCCCTCTACTGGCAGGGGGGTGGTGCTGGACCTGTAGCTCCAGCCCCCCTCTACTGGCAGGGGGTTGGTGCTGGACCTGTAGCTCCAGCCCCTCTACTGGCAGGGGGTTGGTGCTGGACCTGTAGCTCCAGCCCCCTCTACTGGCAGGGGGTTGGTGCTGGACCTGTAGCTCCAGCCCCTCTACTGGCAGGGGGTTGGTGCTGGACCTGTAGCTCCAGCCCCCCTTACTGGCAGGGGGTTGGTGCTGGACCTGTAGCTCCAGCCCCCTCTACTGGCAGGGGTTGGTGCTGGACCTGTAGCTCCAGCCCCCTCTACTGGCAGGGGGTTGGTGCTGGACCTGTAGCTCCAGCCCCCTTACTGGCAGGGGGTTGGTGCTGGACTGTAGCTCCAGCCCCCCTCTACTGGCAGGGGGTTGGTGCTGGACCTGTAGCTCCAGCCCCCCTCTACTGGAGGGGGGTGGTGCTGGAACTGTAGCTCCAGCCCCCTCTACTGGCAGGGGGTTGGTGCTGGACCTGTAGCTCCAGCCCCTCTACTGGCAGGGGTTGGTGCTGGACCTGTAGCTCCAGCCCCTCTACTGGCAGGGGGTGGTGCTGGACCTGTAGCTCCAGCCCCACTCTACTGGCAGGGGGTTGGTGCTGGACCTGTAGCTCCAGCCCCCTACTGGCAGGGGGTTGGTGCTGGACCTGTAGCTCCAGCCCCCTCTACTGGCAGGGAGTGGGGTTGGCTGGGACCTGTAGCTCCAGCCCCCCTTACTGGCAGGGGATTGGTGCTGGACCTGTAGCTCCAGCCCCCCTCTACTGGCAGGGGGTTGGTGCTGGACTGTAGCTCCAGCACCCCTCTACTGGCAGGGGGTTGGTGCTGGACTGTAGCTCCAGCCCCCTTACTGGCAGGGGGTTGGTGCTGGACCGTAGCTCCAGCCCCCTCTACTGGCAGGGGTGTTGTGCTGGGACCTGTAGCTCCAGCCCCCCTCTAATGGCAGGGGGGTTGGTGCTGGACCTGT